>JANIJG010006460.1:6809-26605 GCA_024611175.1 Megaceryle torquata | reverse complement strand
GGCTCAACAAGCCCAGGGCCCTCAGCTGCTCCTCACCACCCTTGTGCTCCAGCCCCTTCCCCAGCTCCATTGCCCTTATCTGGAAGCCCCACTTTGGAATCCTACATTTTGTGGGGGCATGTAAGAGGACTAAAGAGCATTTACATGATCTCCTCATTGGCCTGTGTGGAGCTGTGAAACATCTGTAGAGCTGATGAACAAGCAAAGATGTTTTGAGATTGGAGTATCTGACATACGAGGAGAGGCTGTGAGAGCTGGGACTGTGTAGCCAGGAGAAAAGAAATGCCTGGAGAGATCTTGTCAATGTGTGTAAATAACCAGTGGGAGAAAGTCAAGAAGATGCAGCCAGACTCTTCTGAGTGGTGTCCAGTGACAAGGGGCAATGAGAACAAACTGAAACACATGAAATTTTGTCTGCATATATGAAAACTTTTTCTGTGAGAGGCTGAGCACAGGAACAGGCTATCTAGAGAGCTTGTAGAGGTACCCATAACCCAACTGGACACATTCCTGAGCAGTCTGTTCTATTTGACCCTGTTTTGAGTGTGTGTGTTGAGCTGGGTGATCTCCAGAGGTCAGTTCCAACCTCAGCTGTTCCTTGATTCTGTAATTAAATATTTAGTTCTTTGATAACACACCATAGATTTAATGCCAAAGGAACTAAAGCATTGCTGGGGGGCTTTTGGGACAGATCTGACAGATACACTTCTGACATTCATCACACTATGAGGGGATGTTGGAGAGACACAGGACAAGGTGATGGCAGGGAAGAGTGCAAAGAGAAAAAGGAGGTACTAATGATTTGAATGCCATTGCCACAAAGACCATGGCTCTTGCAACCACTCCTACCCAGGAGCTTTCTTAGGCAGCTGGGAGCTGGAATTGTCATCTGTCTCTCCAGAGCCAGCATAACTGCTGGGCACTACTTCTTACCTTCTTCTCCAGCTCTCAGTTCTCCTCTTTCTTTCATGTGTCCTCCCCAGTCAGTACTGAGGGAAAAAACCCTCAAACTTCCTCACTTTGTGCTTTTTTAACACCTGGCCTAGAAAGCCTCTTGTTTCCAACTTGGGTCCTATCACCCAACTTCCCCTGTTGAAAATCTGACCCTAAAAGCCATTTTCATCCTGATGGGAGAAAGTGTCATCCCCAAAATGTCCTCCATTCACATTCCCTTTGATCAGTCCCAGCTTTTGTCCTTCATAAACCTCCTATTCCTGGACTTTCCTCCTTCCCTTTGATCTGTTACTCATGCCAGCCCTTTTGCCTCCTACTGTAATATCAACTATCCCTCCTCTTCTCATGTCTCTTGCACCTCTGCTCTTCTGTTCCCAACCATCTCTTTCCATCCTCCTCTGCCTCCCACTCCTATTCCAGGTACTGAAAGGTACCTTTTTCTGCTTCCTGGTCTTCAAGCATCTCTTGCTGTTTGTGTCCTGAGCCATGTCCTCTCCCTTTTAAAGCTCCTGCTGTCTCCCCAGGTCTGTTTTTCTCTCTCGAGTCATTTGATGTACTTTAACCTACAGCCTTGAAGGGACATCCTGGCCCCATGTCCTTTGCTCCTGCCAGCCTTCTTTGTAGTCTCCATTTTGCCTTTCCCCTCCTGAAGCCATTCTCTTTCTGCATGATCCTGACCTCCACATCCATCATGCTTGGTGCTCCCATACTAGCACATCACCAGCCACTCTCTGTTCTTGGTGGTCCTCTCTCATTGTTAGGTGGCTGCTGCTGCCTCCCCAGACCTATTTCTGCTTTCTGAGCAGGGCAAGTCTGAGCTCAGGCCAAATCCAATTCCAGCCCCACTGGTGGGACAATTGACTTTCACTCCCTACTTGGCTGAGCGAGTGGACAGCAAGAGGCAGAGTGAGCCTACCCTATATCTTGTGTAACTTTCTGAGGTATTTCCTCAACTGACCCATCAGCCAATGTTCATATTTGCATATGTTTTTCATATTACCCCACTTACCAGGCCTTGGTGATGGTGACCATGCTGCCTGCCTGGCCCTAGAAGCACCTTCCTTACTGCAGTGCAGGAGCAAGTGAGTCCCTGAAGCAGAGCAGGACAGGAGGGGTGTGCAGAGAGGCTATAGCACTGATGGCCTCAGAGCCTGCTGGTGACATGAGTGATTGCCAGGGAGAAATTGGTGGCAGGCCCTGAATGGTCCTTAGGTCAAACTGGGTGTGAGGCACAGTCCAGCGGAGACTTTAAGGCCTCAAGTGGCCTTGTGAAGAAGCCTCTCTCCCAGCCCAGCCCATGAAGGATCTTTGTCAAATGCTCCTCTCACTGGGATTGCCCAGCCAGGGAGAGGAGAGTGGTGTCAGACCTGAGCTGCTCAGCTACACCAAGACTCATTCCCTCTAACGTCAGAAGCCCTTTGCTGGAGGAGTCCCCACAACAATGGGCTTCCTAACAGAGCAAGCAGATCTCTCCAGATTACTCCAGTTTCCCCTTGTGTGAGCATGGCACTGAGCAAACGAATCTGCTGTTGTGTCCCTTGCATTATCTTTCTGCCCACTGGCGCGTGGATTAGTGTTGCTGCAGCAACAGCACTTTTGTGAGACGAGCCCATTCGGGGCAAGCTGCTCCAGTTTGGGTGACTCAGGGCTCTGTCATGAGCTTGAAAGTGATTTGGCATCTGCCTCCACCCCTTTGTCTTGGCATCGCACACGGTTCGGCTCTGACTTATTTGCCAGCAAATGCTGGAAGGATTGGGGGGTGGACGGGGGCAGGGCTTGGGAGCTGTATTCTGCTTCTGTTCCTGACGAACGCAGCCTGAATAAAGTTGCTGCCCAGGGTGTGTGCCCAGGAACTGGGCTCTGTTATTGTTCCCTGTATCAGATATAAATGTTATGTTCAGTAATGCCTGGTCAAAGCAATGTCACTCTCTCTTTAGAAAACACAATTGAGTGATTTGCCACGGGAGAGAAGCTATTCTGTGGGGACTGTGATAATATTATTCGACCAGGAATTTACATAAATACATATGATTTGCATATGCAAATTGAGGCTTGCAGGCTGTGACCGCAATAAACACAGCACGATTTTCAGCACTGCAAAACCTTTCCTCCAAAGAGAGACGCTGAAATTTGTTTGGAGACTTGTTTGCTCCAAATTGGCGACTCCTGGTGAGGCTATGGATTTGCATATGCACTGCATGCGACCAAGGCCACCGCATTTGTCAGTGCTGCTGCCCCCTCATCATCCCTCCCACCACCACCTCCCACATCTGCAAGGCATTCCCAGTAAACCCACCACTCAGAATCTCTTCCTTTCCTGCCTCCTTCCCCAAAAGCTGTCACCAGCGGAGGAAAACATTTCCTATCAGGGTGGAGGAGGTGATGGGACACTCAATCTAGAATGGAGCATCGCAGAAATCAAGGAAAGGAAGAGACCTCTCCAGCCAGGCCAGTGGGGATGCTGGTCATGCCTTCAGTTTGGGGTGTTGCTTTGGAGAGGCCTTGGTGGTGGCTAACCTCAAGAAGTCATTAGTGATGGAAATCACCCACTGTGAGTCACCAGCTTTTGCACTGAAAAGCATCTTCCCAGTGCTCAGATATTATGTGAACGTCCAGTTGAATACCATGGATGAGAACTGCTACATCCACACACCTGTCCCATAATCTGGAGAGTGATCTAACATGGGCTACCTCTCTTTGAAGAGTCTTTCACTGTGTCCTGAGACCAGGACTGAACACAACAGGGGTGATTCTGCTCCTATAAGCACCCTGAGGTTACGCCGAGAAGGATGTGCCCTGGCCTAGGAGGAGGTATGGAGACCTAGGAGGAGACCCACCTAGTGGGTGCCATGGTCTCATGATGAGCTTGGCTATGCCCATCCTGGGCAGTAGAGTTGAGATTAGGGCATCTAGATCTATCCCATCTGGATCTCAAAGATGGATGCAACATGGAAAAGGCAAATTGCATCTTCTGGAAAATAGAACTGGAATTAGTCCTGGTGGTTTATTATGAAAAGCTATCGATCTGCTATCCCTTTCCCATGGAGATCAAAGCGGCACTCAGAGTGGAGGGATCCTGTGCTCTACAAAGATGCGAGACACAAACTGCTGTGAATATTGCAGAAAATACTGAACCGTCTGACAACCGGGTCTGCTCCAAAGGTCAGTTTAGCCAGCGCTTCCTTCACAAGTAATCTCAGCTGTGTAGGGAAACACCATAAGAAACAAGGCAAGGGTAAAAGATGTCTTTGTCATCCACCCACAGCCATCTCCAGCAGTGATGGGATGTGGGAATTCCTGAGTTAGCTCTGGTTACTCTGGACTATGATGCTTAAAGGAATCCATTGAGTGATTCCCAGTAACTTCCTCCAAGCCCCTTCTCACCCTATGGTATATGGACCCTCCACAGCACTTCCTGGGAACAAGTTCCACAATCTAACTACACACTTCTCTCAGGTAATTTTAAACCCAAGGGACAATAATTTCCTTGGGGAGACGCAATAAGCCTTTGAACATATTAAACTGGAAATAGTTCATGTGGTAGCCCTTGGGCCACACAGGACAAGATACAAGAAATATGCTTTATACCTTCTGAATGAAGAAGATATTTTAGCACCATATGTAGGGGTTTGAGCCACCTCAGATGTAGTTGGTACTGAAAACCAGTTCCTCTTGGCACCTCCATTGCTGGTGCTGGGCTGGGTGTCCAAGCAGAGGGTGCATCTATGCTACATTCAACTGACACTACATGCAGTAAGTGGGCTGCACTGCTTACAGGCTTGAATGGGAAATCCTGATGGCCCAGGAATCCTAGAAGTGATCATGGACTGGAAAGAAGGAAGAAACTTTAGCACATCACGAGAAGGAAGTGAAGGATGTTTGGAGTTACGGCATTTGTCTTCCCCAGTAACCATGGTGTGTGATGGAGGCCTGCTCACCTGGAAGTGGCTGAACACCTGCCTGCTGATAGGAATTACTGAATTAATTCTTTGCTTTGCTTTGCTTGTGCATGCAGCTTTTGCTTTGTCTATTAAACTGCCTTTATCTCAACTCATGAGTGTTTGTACTTTCAGCCTTCCGATTCTCTCCTCACCCCGCTGGCAGGCTCCGTGGTGCCTTCCAGCCTACCTGGGTTAACCTACAAGGGGTTCTTGTATCCTGAGACATAAACATTTTTTCCTAGGCACACTCTTGTCATCACTTATGATCTGTCAGATTTACTCATAATTGTCTTTCTCCAAGCTGCAAATCTAAGTATTGCCTTGTCATACGAAGGTGTTCAGCCCTTCTAGTTCCTGGTTGCTGTTGGTTTGTTTGTGTGATTTTCCCATCTTATAGAAGAGTTTTCAGAAATGCAATGATAGGGTTGCAAACAGGATGCAATAAGAAAATAAATAATGATTGAAATTATGACATGCTGATATTTTCTCCTTTGAGAACAAATCCAGCAACAGCTCCTAACAGAGCTTTTCTATCACCCACCAACTAACATGGTCCCAAAAAACCTGGTATGGGAGAAAGTATCAAGATGCAAAGCCTGTAGATGTTGTACAGTTCTAGATGTTGATTACTGAGCACCAAGCTACCAACTTTAAAGAACTGTTCCTAATAATGTTTGTTTCCAAGGTCTAACCAACACCAATGCTGTGAAAATTTGGGAACCTTTCCCCAGTTTGCATTACTTTACAGTCATTTACAATTAATCTGCCTTTTTGTTATCCATGGAGCATCATCCATTCCTGTTTTCTGTGGTCACTTTCACGTTGGACCATACCAAGCAATGTATTACACTTGCAGACTTCATCCCATCACTGTTCCCCCACTGCAATCATTTTCAATGTGTTGGACAACCTGTGTTCCTGCAAAACCCTACCCTTATCAATGTAAAAAATTCCCTTTTCTATATTTTAAAACATGGAAAAACATAGTCATGGGAAATAGCCTTCCCTAATAGCGTTTTTGGTCAATTTAAATCAGAACACAATAGACCTTTTCTAACAGGCTTGATTATTGCAGACAAATTTCTTTTTAATCATTGGGGATACCAGCAATATAAAGCTTAATATAACCAGCAATATAGAGCTTAAAGAGCTTAAAGCATCCCGGGGAACTGCATGGAGGAATGAGGACCCTCTATTGGGTGACGGAATGTGCAAGGCCAGGCAGGACTGGGCTGTTGACATTACTGAAAATTCATTAGTGATACCCTGGAGCCTGATGTGACTCAAGACGCAAAGGCTAAAAACACAATCCTGAAGCAAATGTCATGTGAATGTCTACATCCTTTCCTAGAGAAAACTTTTCTAATGTAGGTCATTCCAGCACTCAAAGGAAAATTTTTACACACAGTTGTTCATTTCTCAAGGGTTACCAGAAAGCGATGAATTCACAATATTCAAAACCACATCAGAAAGCTGTCTTTCCAGTTTGTGTATGGTTTCCACCCATGCTGCACAAACAACACACACCTAATAGCCAAGATCTCAAGGCTCAGAGTAGAACTCAAGTCTTTTCTCCATCAAAACACAATCCATGGACAAGCCCCACCGGCTGTCACCAAGCCATATTTCACAGCACAGATTTCTGAATGCTGGATTACAGAGCTGCTGGGTTGAATGGAGTAAGAGAGAGGCACAATGAAAACTCAGGCAGGGTGGGACACCAAAGGCTCAGGGGAGACCTTCTCACTCTCAACAGCAACCTGAAAAGAGGTTGGAGCCAGGGGGGGGCGGGCTCTGCTCCCAAGGAACAAGGGACAGCACAAGAGGAAGCGGCCTCAAGCTGCCCCAGGGGAGGTTGAGGTTGGAGCTGAGGAACAATTTCTTCCAGCCCCTCCAAGGTTGTCCAGGGCTGTCCCAGGCTGCCCAGGGCAGGGGTGGAGTCCCCATGATCCCTGGAGGAGTTTCCAAGTCATGGAGCTGTGGTGCTGAGGGACAGGGGTCAGTGGTGTCCTGGCAGTGCTGGGTTCATGGTTGGACTCGATGATCTGAAAGGTCTCTTCCAGTCAGAACGATTCTGTGATTCTATGACTCTAGACTTGTAGACCATGAAGACATGGATACTGTATTGATCATTTTGTTATGAATGTAACTACAACCTTATGTGACAGACCTCCTGGAGTGGACTGAACAAAAGTAGCTATTAGAGTGCAGGTCAGTGGAGCAGCATCAGTACTGGTGGTGTGCTGGGAAATTCCACCAAGGCAAAGCACATCTGCCTCAGCTCTGGAAACAGCTGCACTAAAGGGAGTAATGTAATGTAATTTCTGAATATCTGGGAAGACTCATCTGTGTCCTCTAGGTATAAAAGGCTGATTTTCAAGAACTAGGCCATTTAGTGTGTAGATGTTTCTGTCCTCACCAGGGTATCCCCCTGTTGTCTGGCAGTCCCTAACTCTCCTTTGTGGTGCCTTTGTGCAAGCTCTCATGTATCTGATCAAAGGCTGAATAAGGGTTGTCCCCAAGGTATGAGACCACTGTTCACAGTAAGACTGGGAAGACTGCAGACACAATGGGGTGAGAGTCCTTCAGAGGTTTTGACAGAAGTTAAGTCTCCAACAACTATGATCCTGAAAACTGCATCACTGGTGCCTTAGCTTGAGACAAATGTTCCCTCTTTGGGAGGGCTTGTATCAGCTCCTGGACTCGTTCAGCTTTCTCACTTAACCAAACAGAAGCAACAGGCCATGCCCTACAAAAGAGATCTTTTGTTTCTGGAAATCTTATTCTTACGAGATTTACAGGGAAAAATGAGCAAACTGAAATGGAAAGTGTAAATACACAGATAACCATGACTCAGTGTACGACGTAAACTTGTATTGCTTGTTAAACAGAAATCGCATGGATTTCATTAATAACCTTTTAAGGGTGATTTGGTTGTTATAAAAGATTATGAGGCCAGCACACATACAATATGATAATCAGTTAGAATTAAAAAAGACAATTGAAAACCTTTTGCAACAGTGAAAACAAAAAAAACCCCACAAGTATTGAAAGCATTGCCAGTCATGGGAAGCATGTGTTAATAAGTCAGGTGAAAACCAGATCCAGTGATGAGGGGATTGCATGGCCAAGGCATGGGGGTGTCTGTGCTGTTGGCTGAAATCTAGACTGGAGGCTGAAACAGTAACTCCTACAAGAAAATAATTAATTTTGTGAGCTTTGCAGGTTAAGTCTGGACACAGCTGTATTGCACATGCAGATGGTGAGAGTCATCTGGTGGACTGCAGACATCTACCACCATAGTACATCTACCACCATAGTCCACAGAGCAAAACAGGCACTGACCTCAGACCTCTGCAAATAAAACCCACTCTGCAAACGTGCCATTTTCAGTAAGGCGGCTCTCCAAGATGATACCTGCACTGCAGGTATTGCCAGTGGGAGGAGAGGAATAAGGAGTAAGGAGTTGAGTGGCACTTGTTAGGACTCCACTGGAGCTGTGAAAAGCCCCTGTGACATTTTTGAAGGATCACTGCAAGTCTCTCAATTATAATTCTTCACAATTTCTAGAAGGGAGCTGCAAGAAAACTGTATGACTATGAGGCATATGAATAAAAAAATAATAAAAAAAAATCAATATTTTTATCCCCTAACACTAACCTCTCTGTTTTAAACTTGGAGGGTCTATTGTTGAAAAGGTGGAGGAAGAGCTCTGGTGTCTGAGCCAATGTGATGCTAGAGGGGCTCAGGGAAAGTGTTTCTCATTCAGAAATGAAAGGTGCAAGTACTGGGAAAGGTGCCAGTTAGACTTGATCAGATTTGTAAGATTAATTAAAACCAGACAGGTTCAGAGAATTGTGAAGAAGACAAATGAGCAAATTAGCAAATCAGGAAATCTATCTTTGGAAAAGGAATTAGAAAGAGTTTGGCTCCTTTATCACAGCAAATTTGCTTATCAAAGCGCAGTTCTTTCATCCTTTCAGAGGTGGCAAAGCAACTGCACTGACAGTCCTGGGGATCACCAGTTTTGGTGTTACAGGGAATCATTCAATTTTTCAAGCCTGTGCAGTAGAAGCCCTTTCAGCCAAGGACAGCTCACACTTTCTGAGGTGACAGTGGAGGTTTTCTTTACTAACCTGTGTCAGCACTATCTGTCTGCTGAATGTCCTGGATGTATGACCTGGAAACAGGCATCTTCTAGCCAGGGCAATGTGTTAGACAAGGGCAATGAGATATATTTGTCAAGGACCACGGTCTTACCTATTGGTTGCAAACACCTCCCCTTTTGGGGTTAGTTTGGAATTTTTAAGGAGTTCAGGCCCCTAGTCAGGGTAAATGGTAAGAAATGGAGAGCTCCTGGACTGGAAGAGCTGGGGACTCTCAGGATATGCCTATTCCTAAGATTTCTTTTCAGGACAAGCTGTAAATCATACACAGTCAATGCACAGATGGTGTTATAATGGCACTAAGTATTCATCACAGATCAGTGCTTCTCAGCCTGTGCCCCATCCAGATGTGGCCTTTATTCTGAAAACTAAACAACCTTAAATAATACAGTCTGGTATCAGAAGCTTTTAATTACATCCAATATCACTGTAATATTACCTACAAACTTGAGTAATATTAAACCACTTCATCTGTAGATACAAAGTGAGGTTCAGATGGGGTCAGCAAAAATAAGAGTGCATCTGACAACAGAAGGCTAATATTAAACTTTGAGTAATCTCAGGAACACGAGCTGTGGGATGAATTATGCAGTCAAGTTCCTGACAGTTCCTTCCTGTTTAAGATCCTTTAGGAAAATTGACAGATGCACTGAGCAGTTGTGGGAACTGAAGAAGAATGAGATTATGGACATGTGCAGGAGCTGGTGAACATCAGATTGGTCCTTTCCTAACAGCAGTCCATGGTGTCTAGTCTGCAGTCACTGGGTGGCTCCATCTACTAACAGAGCAAAGAGACCAGGTGTTCATTCTTTCCAAGATCAGACCTAAGACAGACCTTCTGGAGGTCTACCTTCGAGAGAGGCAGCAGCAGACTGTGAGTGGCATACAGTAGGATCCTACTTTTCTGGGAAAGAAATCCCATTGCAATTATTGCTACAGATTCATATTTTGAGAATCAGATTTGATTTGTATTTTGCTTCTAACTTTTTAGGTCTATGCCAGGTTGAGCACAATTTCCATCGCAGGCTCTGCTTCGAGCCTTTAGGAAACTGAGTGAGACTGTGCTGAAGCAGAGCAGGAACACAAGCCTACTGGAATTTTAAAGCCAGGTTTGACTGTATTTCTTGAGAGGTGATCATATCCATGTGGACTCAAAATCCATAACTCCATCTTCAAAAATACTTTGGTATGTTGTAAAAATGATAATAATGTAATAAATAATGTAAAATAATTTAAAAATAATGTAAAAGTATTTTTAAAATAATAAAAATTATAATAAAATGTAAAAATGATAGTCAAAGGGCTTGACCTTCATCAAGTACTTTGAGTGTGTCCATGTTGCTGAACAGCTGGACTCTGAATCCAGAATTATTTCTGTTTTAATGCTCAGAAATGTCCCATATTTGATATGCCATCATATATTGAAACCTGTGAAACACAGGTCAGTGGGAAGACAGAAACCAGCATCTGCTAAGACTCCCACTAGATATGCCTGGGATGTTCCTCTCAGGCCTGGTACAAGTTTCAAAACAGGCTCAAGTTGAGCCAAATGGTCATAGATACAACTTTGGCTGAACACAAATCGTGCAAATTGGATCTACTGAGCTGAGAAAGCGCCAGCAGTGAGACCTATCTAAACAAACACCAACCATGGGTTTGATTAAAGTTTGATTGTTGATTAAAGTGTCTTGGTCCTTATGATGCAAGAGGGGCACTGCACTTCTGCTCACATTGGCAGATGGGCCAACAGCTCCTGTGTCCGAACAGCAGTTGAGGTGTATTTCTAAGTCTCTGGCCTACTTGCTTGTAAGCCTTGAAATTGAGATTGGTAGCACACACCAGATGAAGACATTTTTTGGCTGAATACATGACAGAGATAATTGAAATGAATTGTTTCCGCTCACTAGGGGGGAGTGTGTGTGTGTGGGTGGACTAGATGACCTTTAAAGGTCCTTTCAAACCCAATGCATTCTATGATTCTACGAAAGTGTTGTGCATTATATCTGCATTTTTTTAAACTCTATTTTTCTTTAATCTCTATTATTTAATATTTAAACTTTGCTTTTTAGCTCTTTAAAACTATCTACATGGACATTTTCCTGCCTTTCAATACAAAATTCAGCCAATAGTTTAGGTTGAACTGTTCAGCTCGGCGATGAGAGGGCCTGATGAGTGTCGCTGAGGCCCTATCACCATTGTCAAGTGGAAGATAACCTTCTGCCTCCTGGTTACCAGCCCAGGTGAGTATGTGGACAGTGTTCATTTGTCCTCCAGGAGAGCAGTGGCAATCAAGATGCTGTCAGACTGTCAGTGAAAGTGTAATTTAAAAGTCAGAATTGATTTAGTGACATTAGAGACATGTCCCTTGAGGGCTCAGACTGGCCAGGTCTCTCCTGTGTCTGCAGGGAGGGAGGAAGGGCGGAAGGCTTTCTTGAATCTCTCCTTGGCTCACACATCCATAGAGCTGTGACTGGGCTGCAGGAGCTGGAGAGCAACAGAGCCAAGATAGATGCATCAGCTGAAGATCTGTCATGACCTAGCTGGAGTGTCAATGATGCATATCTGGGCACAGAAGAGTGTGTAGCAGGGGTCACAGAAGTGACCATCAGGGTTCTCCCTGGCATATGTGTTGGGTTGTATGTTGCCACCATAAGTCTTGGCCTGTCACATGGATGAGAGTTGCTCAAGGTGCCAATGAAGGCACCGTGCCAATGAAGGCCACACCCACCGTTAGATGTACGCTGGGGACTGGATAATCCAGGACCTGTCTAACCCTTTGCATCTTTTGTAGCACTGCTGTTGGTCTCAGCAAAGGATGTATCATGGTCACAGACATGATGGCTGAGAGGGTCCTTGGATGTGTCTAGTCCAAGCACTTGCTCACAATAGGACACTCCCCAGGACCAGCACAAGGTGGACAGGGCTTCATGCAGTTGAGTCTTGCAAATATCCAAGGACAGTGTCTCCTTACATCCATGAGCACCAGGCTCAAAACCTGGAGTGAGAATCATAGAATGGTTTGGGTTGGAAGGGACCTTAAAGATTCCAGTTCCAACCCCTGCCATGGGCGAGGACACCTCTCACTAGAGCAGGTTGCTCAAAGCCCCATCCAACCTATCCTTGAACCTATCCAGTGATGGAACATCCATGACTTTTAGTGTCTCACCACCCTCATAGTGAAGAACCTCTTCCCAATTTTAATCTAAATCTATCCTCTTCCAATTTGAAAGGGTCTCCTTTTAAAGGGTCTCCTTGCAAGGAGGTCTCCTCATGCAATCACAAATCTTTGAAGACTTAGCTAGTGGCAATTGCCTTTTGTTATATTTTTCATCACTACAGACAGAAGATTGTCTCTGTCATATATCTAAGAGCCCTTCAAGAAGCCACAGCCCTCAGTCTCCTCTTGGGCACACTAAATAAGCCCAGGTCCCACCAACTTTCCAGGTGAGACGTGCCCCAGATCCTTACTATTTTGGAAGCGCCCATTGGCCACTCTGCAGTTTCTTTACATTCCTCTTGAGCTGGTGTGAGGGGGCACATGTCTCAACACAGTGCTAAGGATGTCCCAAATGCCAAGCAGAGGGTGACAGCTCCCCTCAATCTGCTGTCCACTCTCCTCCTCCCAAGGTAGCCCAGGACAGTTCATACCTGCAGACACACAACTGTGTCAGTGTGAAGTTCTTACCTGACCATATCAAGGTACTGATGGGGAAGCAAGTCAGCATGTAGAAGAGCTGGCACGTGAGTTCATGGGTTGGTGGCCTCCAGAATCCCCAGCACCCCCCAGCCACCCTGAGCTAAGAGTACTGGGTGGCCAGACATACCCTCTGAATTTCCAGTGTAAGGTCCCTTAGGCAAGTGCTTCACTTTCTCAAATGCTTCTCTTAATGAAGGATTCAACCAAAAAGCAATCAGTTCACAATTAAACTGCCTCTTAAAACCTCTTTGTGACCACCTAAAGCTACTTCTGAATTTAGTTACAAGGGTGGTAACAGGGATTTCTGGCTTAAGTCTTTATGTGAGTCAGAGCCCTTCTCGTTGTGCTCATCTGGCTCCAGGCTCATGTTGGCCCCACAGGACAGAGTAGATCTCTTCAGGAGACACTAGTGGTTAGTTTTCAAGGGAATGAGACTTCCTGACCTTCAGGAAATGCCTACATTTCTTACTGCTCTCCACCGTTGTTTGTGTTCTAGAGGCATTTTGAAGCTGGCACCAAACTCAAGACTCCACTACACTGTACTCTGCCATGTAGGGGGGAGAGAAAATTGACAAGAGATATGACCTGGCCAGGCTGACACTCTGCCAAGACCTGGGTACGCTGAAATTCACAAGGCTGCACATCCTCAGGTCTCCTCTGGCAAGGACTAGGGCTACCCACTTGTGTCTGCTGGACGGGACAGATGATTAATCTGAATTCCAGACTCAAAAGCTCTTGCTTTCATGGCATGGACTCATCATCCCATCTGTCAGGGTGGTGATACAGATTCCCACAGGCCATGAACGGCTGTGGAAAATGTTGATGGAAACCTTTAAAACTACAAGATTCGGAATGTTTGTGGCCATTTAGTCACTGACGGCTGTTTTCATGAGCAGCCATGCATCACTCCAGCATCTCTCCTCTGGCTTCCCTGCAACCCCCAGGTAGCTTCACCTGGCAGACAAGCTTTGACACATCTAGGGGCAGCAGCCTGCAGGATTACCCACCAACCACCCCTCAGCAGCACCAGCAGAAGGAGACTTGTGGCTTGTTTGTCAACTCTTCCAGTTCAGAGCTTCACATGCCAGTACAGGCTGCTGGTGGAAGTGCTTTGGCTTCATGTGCCAGACCAGGAGCCAGAGCAGCATCTCTGGGCTTGCATGGTAAGTGCCATCATCTCTGTCACTGACAAACACCATCGTTATCTTCATTGTTTTTCCCCAGAACTGGCTATATTTCAAGCTGTAGGAAAATGACACATGGGGTCTTCTTCCTTTGTAGTGCTACAGCAGCTGGATTTGGATCAAGAAATCCACTCTTGTGGTCTGATGCTGCACTGCGATTTCAGTCCTTTTGAACAAAGCTTTAAGGGCCTCATGCCTGTAACAAAACACAGGCTACAGGATATAAATGTTTTGAACCTTCAGAGAACAGAAAAAACAAGACTGGAGAATGACAGGAGAATAAAGTCTCCCATTCATTCCAGTAAGGTGAGACACCGAAAGCTAGAGAAGACAAGTTACATGTCACCCCAGACTACATCTACATGTAAATGATTTTCACATACAGGTTTTTCCTAATTAGGAAGCTACTGTGGGACCAGTGAGAACATGTTTTTAAGTTTCTCTCTGCCTCTTCCTAGGGGCCCAAGGCCACTGGGATCCTCAGCCAGCTGCCAAAGCCTCCAGCTTCCCCTGAAAACATTTCTGAGGGATAGAAATAAAATTTAATAACATGACAGACAAAGCCATTCTTCCAGTTGCCAAGTTACCTGCTTAGAGGCCAACAAATGCTAGATAGGAAGATGCACCTGGTGAGAGTCACACTTATGGGCAGTGACCTATTAATACTCTATCTCTAGGAACAATGAAAGGAGATCATTTTTTTACTTGCTATTTACACTGATGACTCCAAATCTGGCTCCTTTCTCCAGGCTAGTGAAACACCAGAGGTTTTCAAGACTCCTTAGTGAGTGACACACATGGAAGAGGAGAGAAAGCATTTGGCTCTCAGTCCATGGCTAGAGTTGTCTTTCTGATTGTCTTCTTCAGCCCCTTCCAGATCTTTCCCGGGCTACAATATCTCTGTTGGTCTGCACTGACACAGGTCTGGCTAGGTTTTCACCTAAATTCTCTCAGGACATTACCAAAAATCTCTGAGCCTATTTATCAGTCTGTCTGTATGCTGCAGTGACCAGTTTTTCATACCTTGATGCCCCTCACCACCAATGGCTCAGACATATTCTGTTACCCATGATGTCATAAGGCTATTTGGGATTAAAAAAATGACTGCAAGTGTGATTGGTATCACCACCATCACTCCTGGTGGCATCTAAAAAGGCTGTTGGCATGTCTCATGGCTGCTGCCTGAGGGGCTGGGATTCCAACTGTGGTCCTGCTGCACACTTTTCTTCTGCCCATGCCACCCCTGAAGGGTCAGGAAGGGGTCCTGGTCATCATGGCCTCACCACATCTCTCCATCTTTTCCTTCTCTGACTCTCTTTAGCAGCAGCAATGCAGACAGCGTAAGTGCTGGATACATATCCGAGGAAGATTTTCTTGTCTTCAGCTCCTTTTGTCAGCACTCTCACAGACAACATTTAGATGACCTTTTCTCATCTGTGCCCCATTTGTTCCCTTTCACTGCTGTGATAGGTGGGAAGCAGGTGAGGAAGGGTTGGACCTATGGCAGAATATTTCCCCTGCTCCCTGCAGATTACATCTGTGGCCTGTGCTACTTCTGGACCTTGCTCAGGCATTTCCTGGGAAATGCTTCATGGTCAGGGACAGGACTACGTCAGGGAGCTGCTAGCAATCAAACAGGCCGGACTGCCCCCCCCCCCCCCCGCCACCAGTGAGCATGGGCCCTGCAGATCTGTATTTGCACTGCAAAGTCCTTCCCTTTGCATGCTGTCTGTCCAGACCACCCCCCATGCCAGGAGCCCATCGCTTGAGCCTTGCATATTTTACCACTTTACCACTGAGGCCAACAGCAGAATCCACCCTCCAGCATCATGGGGTGCAAGCTGAAGGGTTGCTTTTGAGTTCTGCTATCTGTAGATAATACAACCAGATGGCCAGAAGCCTTTCCTGGCCTCTCGATAAAAACACAACTCGCTTCAAACCCTCAGCAGTTTCATCTCTGCTTTTATCCCTTCCACCACACTGTCATCGATGTCGTGCTTGCCGGCATTGTCTGACTGCACTGTGGAGCAGCCAGATTATCCCAGCCACCCCTAAACCCATTTGCAAGGTGCCAAGACCCCCTTCTCATAGCACTTCTTTTTCTTGTGCACATTCAGACTCTTCGTCTCCACTACAGCAATAAATGTTTTTTCCCATTTATGCCCCAAAGAAGAAATAATCTGTTTTGATTTTGCTGACAAAATATTCCCTATACAATAGAAAAACACCCAGAAGGTTGGACCAGCAGGACCAGGCACCATCTTCCCGCAGTCTTGGGGTTCTCCAAGAAGAACAGACCCTGAAGGTCTCATATTTAGCAGAGATGGGTCATGCTGAGGGTAGGAAAGCACTGGTGATGTCCAGTCCAGCCTGGCTTGGTACAGGAGCCCAGTGCAGGGGACTGAGCTGATGTTGTGCCCCATCTTTGCTTCCCTCCCCATTTTGGGGAGTGTTTAACCCTGTAAATGGGACTCATTCCCCAAAGTCTGCTCTGTATCTGCCTAAAGAGCAGAGGATCAGGAAGACAACTGGAAAAGGATGCTTTTTAAAAGAGTTTATATCACACTGTGCTAGAACACACTGTACATAAGATCCCAGCTGCACAGAGGAGACATTCAAAGCCTTCAGTGGGACTAAAGGAGATGTTTAATTTCATGTGCTGTGGGAAGCATTGTCTCTGCCTGAGCAGTCAGGGAGCCCTGGCCCAGATATTTCTGCCCTTCTTCTCCCTCAGCTTTCAGGAAACCTCTAAAACCTATGCCATTTTTGATAGACCCCCAACCCTTTGTGGGGCATCTCATCACATCCCCTCAGTGCAGCGGAGACTCTCTGGCATGTTGGTACTGTCACAATCTTAAAAAAATTAAGAAAAAGATGGGGACCCATTGAATGAAATTCTGCGGGTAGCCCGTTCGCCTCCCTCCTTTCCCATAGATGCTGCTTGCCATGCCCCTGATGTTTCTGTCTTACATGTCCTCTTTATTGTTCATTTTGGGTTAACTTGTAGGGATTTTGGAGAAGGCATGGACACGGGGCAGACACCTGTCTGCAGTGTCTTCTGCAAATGGGGAGAGACATTTCAGTCATGGGGACATTTTTGCCTTCTGGTAAAAAACCCAGACCTTTTCAGCAAGAAGATTTTGGTTCCTTGCTCTGAGAATCGAAACCCTCCTTGATTTGGGCATTAAATCCCGATTTATATCAAAGCCTAAAGCAGGTCATGAGCTGGTGAGACCCTGGGAGAGCTGATGTCACGGCAAGGTATCGCTGCTTCGTGCAGATTCTTGCCTTTAGATCCAGCCATGCAATTTTGACATGTTCTACAACCCACCGTGCACCCCCGTTCAGACATGCCGGTCCCCAGAGGAAGGAGAAAAGGGATGTAAGGAATCAAAGTGATGCTGTCTGTATTGCAGTGGGCTCCTCTGCCCTAGCCTTTGGTCCTGAAGTTAGGCAGCCACACTTAAGGTGAGGAAATAATTTAATTCTTCAGGAAAACACGCTGTGATTTAGCCATTTCATGAACCTGCGTAGCTTTTAAATGCTTCCTGAGCGTGGACTTCTCATTGTATTCTCAGTCTTTCTCTACTGGAACCACACGTTTTTATTCTCAAAGTCTATGGTAATAAACAGATTATTAAAAAAAAATTCATCTTTTCCCTTCTGATTTCTAAATATTCCCAGACATGGCAGTCCATTTCCAAGTTCACTCCCACCTACTTCTTGCCATCTCCATGTTGACACTGAAAGGATCTAATTCAGTAATAATAATAAAAAAGGACTTTTCTGGAAAGGCGAAAATAACCCAAGAATCTCAGTAGCATCAATTTCCAACATCTCCCTCTTTGCCCTACAGATCATCAGGCTTACAGCCCCTACCTGGCACACACAGAAACTTAACGAGATTGAGTCCAGTGAGAAATCCTACCCAATAAAGACAGAAATTAACTGAAATATTCTGTTATGCAACTCGCTCTCTGCTGTGTTTAAATGACCTGAAATATTTTATTTTGTGGTTTCTGTCCTAAAGTGTTTCCAATTACATTTTGTTAATATATTTACTTACACACTGCTAGATTTATTTTTAAGATAAGTAACTCAGGTTACTTATCAGTCACATCATAAAATATAACCAATTCTTGTAAAAATTATTTTTATTGTTCATGCAAAGAAGTAAGTGACATTTCCATAATTAAAAAGAACAAAATGCATCTTTTAGGAATTTTACTAATGAATATTTTCCCAGGTGCCATTTGCGTTCTCAGCTTATTTGCTGGACTAAATTCACATGACAGAATACAACAAAAGAAGAGAAAGAAGTCCAAAAACTGCAGCAGCCAAAAAGAAAATAGAAATAATTTTTCTTTTTTAAAGGATCGATCGCAGTTTAACGGAAAGGAAGAAAATACCTGCTACACAGTCATGCCACAGACAAAATTCCTATTGCACATGAAAATAAACCCGCATCCTTTTATATCTAGAACAAATGCCTATTGCTACAGTGTCGAAAATGGAGAAATTAAGAGTGGTGGGGAAGACTCCATTTGCGCAAAGAGAAACCCACACATTGCCCTTTAAAAATCACCCCCAAACTTTTCATTAATTCCTGGCCAAATCTGAAGAAATTATGCTTAGAATCAAACACGCAGTTGTGGCCAGCTCAGCAGGGTGAAGGGTGAAAAGGAAGGAACACGCATACGCACAAATCCCATAGCTAATAATTAATTAATTCATTAATCAATCATAGAAAGAGGGAAGGGAGGGGTAGGAAGCGGGGGGGGGAGGAATCTTACCACCAAATTGGGTAACCGGCTAAGACCTTTGTGCCATTGAAGAGAAAAGATAAAATTAGTCCAAGCAGGTGGTAATCCATTAGTCCAGGCTGGTGCAAGGGGAAAATCTCAGCGAAGTTTTCAGAAAAACATTAAGTGCAAAAATGAAGAATCCCCCTCCTTCCAGAAAAAAAAAAAAAAAAAAAAAAAGGGGGGAGGGGGAAAAAAAAAAAGAAAGAAAGAGTTAAACAAAGTCCCTTGTAGTGCGGATGACTTTCTGGCTTGTCAGAAACACACCTCTCCAAGCCTTTTCCCTGTAGATCATCCAAAAGCGTCTATTAAAAAGTGCAGGGCTTGGGGATGTCAGCAGGCAGCCAATCAGACCGCATGGCCCAAGGTAAGGGATGAGTCTCAGCTCAGGGCTGTCAATCACGCTCTCCTCCCCCTCCACCCCACAACTTTGTTCCTAGCCCTCGCTTCCACAGACAAACCCTCTTTGCAAGGGACTTTACTGGGGCACTGAGGGTTTTGTTGGCGTTAATTTTATTTTATTTTTTATTATTATTATTTTTGGTTTTAATTAGACTTACAAACCCTGGATGCACAGCCCTGCTGCTGGCTTGGCATGCCAGGACTTTGCAAGGTAAGGGTGAAGGGTGACTGTGATTAATCTCAAGGTGGGGGGCAGATGGACAACTTAGTCTTCAGATGGAGAGGGAGGTGAACATTAACCCTCGCAGGAGGAAGAGCTAAGGGGAGCACCAGAGACAGAATAACCCTCTGGAGTGGTGATGTGAGGCATGTGGGCAAAACTGGCTCCAAATTTTAAATGAAATGTGCACTGTCCAGGTTTTTTGATGTGGGTGGGTGGGATGGATGGATGGATGGATAGAGTAGTGTCAGCCTGGTTTTCTATTGAGAAAAAATGCCATGTTATGGTGAGAGTGGGGCAATAACCCATTAAAGATTTTCTTGTGAAGTGCATCTCTGGGTGCAGGAAGATTAAATTATTATCAAAAAACCTGAAGACATAATAAATAATAATAATAATAATTAAAAAAAAAAAATCACAAGCAGTCTCA
>JANIJG010006459.1:24179-108689 GCA_024611175.1 Megaceryle torquata | reverse complement strand
GCACAGAGGTGAGGCTGACAGGTTGGTAGTTCCCAGGGTCCTCCTTTCTACCCTTTTTGAATATAGGTGTAACATGTTCCTTCTTCCAATCACTAGGGACTTCACCTGACTGCCAGGACTTCTCCAATATTCTGACTTCTCAAAGAATACCTAAAGCACCTGAAAAACTGAGGAAAAGGTCAGCATTTGATATTCTCTCATAAGCGTGGGTGAAACCATCACATGATACTTACTTTTTCCTTTCATTTTCTAGTATCCTGAATAAATCTTTGAAGTACTGGGGAACACGGACAATCACATTTTCCGAAGGACCTATATCTTTGAGCTCAGGATAGAGTTTGGTGTCAATCACCTTCTTGATGTATCCCAGCCAGTCAAACTGAAATGACAAAGAGAAGACTGCTTAAAGCAGATTATGATGAAAGATGATTTATTAACTAAGTTTCACCTTTGAGGCTAAAGCTTTCAAATCTTATTAAAAATTTAGAAACTTTTGTATTTTGTCATTACACATGTTTTCAAACCTCAGCAAAGTCACAACTATATTTAAAAGAATATATACTGTAATTAAATACATACATTCCTAATGACATTCCTTTAGCATACTGCTCTGCACACTAATGGAATCTTAATTATTTAGATCAGATGTTAAAAGAATAATTTTTGCAATTATCCCCAACCAACCTGTGGAATCATGGCACTGAGCTCCGATAGGTTCATTTTATTGTACATAACCTCACTTGTTCGATTTTCATATGGAATCATGATCTGGAGGGGAGAAAACAAAAACAATCAAAAAAGAACAGAACCATCAAAACAAGGGTTAATGTGCAGGGACCTGCTCTTACTGTCCATCATAAGCCCAGTGGAGGAATATCTCCAAGCATTCATGGTATTAGCTTCCTTTTCTGAGGATGGCATTTAATTAGGACAAGTGGAACACTGTTCGCTGTCAGTTTAACCCATTACTGGGGAATTTAACAATCTGTAAGATTTCTTTGAACATATTAGACCAATTGTAACTCTGATTATACTTGATTCATAGGAGATAAAAGCACACCTAGACCATTAATACTTATTCTGTCACATGAGACAGAAGACAGCTTCAAACCATATGGTTTGAAAGGTCAAATCTGATATAGGTGTGCTGGAAGTGCATCCCATCTCTTGGATTTGAATGTGTTCTTGCTGTGGGCTGACTCCATGTGAGGGAATAACCAAACACATAGAAGTTTCTCCTCATTTTACCCCATTTATAACTGACAAGGGCATTCAGATTCCAAGATGACAGTATAGTTCATAATAGAAAACCAAACTGAGTATAAGATATAGCTCAAAATTTTCTGTGGTCAAGAGAAACAAGAATTCACCATGGCAATTCCAGCCTAACTCTGAGGTAAACCATACAAAACAGGCTATATACTGTGTAGTTTAGAGAGGACAGAGATTGACATCAGACTATCCAGACAGTTGGCAGTTCTCCAACCAAAATTCTCCAGTAAGTGTCTGCGGTTTTAATATTGCTTAAGCCACACAGGAAAAAAAATTACTTTGTTCTCCTTTTCTGCAAATTTCATTTATCTGACGAATCTTTAAACTCTTTTTGAACCCATTTACTCCCTCTCAAAACTTCACCTCTTCCTCCAGTAATTCAAACCTAATAGAAATCTTTCTTGTACACAACAAAGTCTCTTGAAGCATCTCACTTCTTCCTGTATCCAAAGTATCCTCCCTTGATTCCTTCTGTCTCTTCTGAGCAAATGAGTTATCTGCTATATACATTCAATTAAAACAAACGCAGAGGAACACACAATAGAGTAAAAGCCTAAACAACAAATAGGACTATCTTCTTTGAAATGACAATAAGATGTTTATATAAATCATTGTGCTCTTTAGGGATTATGCAACAATCTATGTCCCTGGACTCATGGCTAATATCTGGATATATTTTAGGAGGGTTATTCACACTAAAGGGAAATTAGGTAACCACGAGCAAGTATGTCTTGTTGCATGACAGCATACATTACTGATTCTGAGGGCTGTTACATGATCCATGTCATCTTATATGGCAGTTTCACCTACATAATTTGTGGATTAGAGCTCTGTAAGACATTCATAAAGTAAAGCATTAGAGCTACCAGAGGTAGCAATGCATCTTCTTATCACATTGACAACAAACAGAAGAAACATTTTCTGTTTTTCAAGTCTACTGGATCACAATTGGCCCATAGATCCAGCCTGTCCAGGTCCCTCTGTAGAGTCTTCCTACCCTCAAGCAGATCAACACTCCAGCCCAATTTGGTGTTGCCTGCAAGTTTACTGAGCGTGCCCTCAGTGCTCTCATCCAGATCATTGATAAAGAGTTTAGACAGAACTGGCCTCAACACTGAGCCCTGAGGAACAGCACAAGTGACCAGCCACCGACTGGATTTAACTCCATCTCCCACCATTCTTTCGGGCCAGCCATACAGACAGATTTTTACTCGGCAAAATATACACCTGTCCACACCATGAGCAGCCAGTTTCTCCTGAAGAAGGCTGTGGGAAACTGCTAAAGGCTTTACTGAAGTCCAGGCAGACAACATCCACTGCCTCTCCCTCAGCTACTAAGAGGGTCACCTCATCATAGAAGGAGGTCAGGTTGGTCAAGCAGGATCTGCCTTTCATAAGTCTTTATTGAGTGGGCCTGATGGTCTGGTGTTCCTCTATGTGCTGTATGATGGCACTCAAAATGACATGCTCCATAACCTTCCCAGCACTGAGGTCAGACCTCACAACATCCTTGTAGTCCTCCTGAGTTGCCTGCCCCTTCTTCCAATAGTCATAAAGTATTTTTTTTTCCCCTGAGTTCCAGTGAAAGCTCTCCATTCAGACAGGCCAGTCTTCCTCCCTGATGCCTTGTCTTTTGGCACAGAGGAACAGCCTGCTTCTGTGTCTGTAAGATTTCCTTCTTGAAGAATGTCCAGCCTTCCTGGACTCCTTTGCCTTTCAGGACTGCCTCCCTAGAAACACCATCAAACAAACTCCTAAACAAGCCAAAGTCTGCCCTCCAAAAGTCCATGGTGGCATTTTGCTAACCCCTTTCCTTGCTTCTCCAAGAATTAAAAAGTCTATCATTTCATGATAGCTATCTCTATGACAGACTCCAACCATCACATGAGCTGTAAGTCCTCCTTTGTTCACAACCACCGGGTCCAGTAAGGTGCTTTCCTTAGTTCTCTCACTTACCAGCTGTGTCAGGAAGTTATCTTCCATACACTTCAGAAATCTCTTAGACTGTTTTTTCTCCTCTGCATTGTATTTCAAGCAATCATCTATTAAGTTGAAGTCCCCCAAGAGAACAAAGGCTAGAGATTGTGACACCACTTCTAACTTCTTACGGAGTATTTCATTTGCCTCTTCCTCCTGGTTGGGTGGTCTATAACAGACTCTCACCATGATATCAGTCTTGCTAGCCTTCCCCCTGATTCTTAACCATACTCAACCCTATACAGTCAACATCATCAAGCTCTAGACAGTCAAAACACTCCTTAACATACAGTGCTACCCCACTGCATCTCCTTCCTAGCCTATCCCTTCTGAAGAGTTTATGGCCAGCAAGTGAAGCACTCCAGTCATGTGAGTCATCCCACCATGTTTCCATGACTGCAACTATATCATCGTTTTCTAGCTGTACAACAGCTTCCAGTGCATTAGTGTAGATGTATTTCAGCTGGGCTATTGATCCCCTCACCTTTTCTTTGTGGGTGGGAAGACCTAATTCCCACATAACTGTCCTCAGGTATTTCAGAGGTTTCTGACACATCAGTAACCCATAAGTCTTTGCTGCTTCATGTATCTCCACCTCCACTGAGATGGTAGAGTGGAGAACCTCACCAACACACTATCCCTCAAACACTGGCATATCAATCCTAGGCTTATCTCTAGTGATCTTGGTTGACATATTAACAATTTAAATGACCAAGAGTACTTGGCTAAGGTTTTTATCCCCAATAATAAAATAATCAGTTTAACAATTAACTAAGGAAGGCATACTGTTCACCCTTTCTTCATCAGGTTATGCTCCTTTCTTTCTAGTTCCAAAAAACACCATTGCTAAGGCAGTTGATATAACAGCTTTCCATTTTGAAAAAGAATAGCTTTTTAATTTTTTTTTTTGTAAAAGATAGCTTCAATCCTATATTAGATTACCAACCTCAGCTATTTTAACTTCCAGTCTTAGAACCGACTTCATATCAGATTCAGCTCGTGAAGCATTTGCTCCAAGAAGCACTGCTGTATCAACCATGAACTGCAAAAAGGCATCTCGGTACTGTAAGAAACAAAAAGAGCGAAATGACCACTGGATTTGCTCTTGAGCACAGCTGTAGCAGCAGATCAGAAATGCCCATCTACAGTAAGGAGTATAATACTTTGTATTTTCATGCCCTAGCAACCAACATCATGCTATCCTTACCTTGAATGGCTGCTGTCATCAGGGAGAAAAGGAAAAATAATACTGTAAACATACTGTGCGTGACAGAGATACCCGTGTTGTTCACAGAGTATAAATCTCAGGAAATCACACAATCACAGAATTGTAGGGGTTGGAAGGGACCTCTAATGATCATCTAGTCCAGATCCCATGCCAGAGCAGGATAGCCTAGAGTAGATCACACAGGAACAAGTCCAGGTAGCAAATTACACTTGTGGGTTAGATTAACAACACTTACAGCTTCTCTTACAATGGGATTAGACAACATGTATGAGTGTACACTAATATTTTACGCCAACTCATACAGTAGTCAGCGTAGGACTAAAAAAATACTTGTATACAAGTGCAAGCTTAGTGGCTGAGAAAATAGGGAGATAAAGGGATGCTCCACTGAGCTCACTCCTCTATACCTGACAACATCCCAACACTCTACTCTGCTCTGCTCTCCCCAGGCTATCCTAATAAAGAACATTTTAGTCTCAGTGTGTATACACAAATGTTAGTAAAACACACTGTATGTAATGATTCTGTGGTGATTTTGGTGATACGTCCCTCTCCAGCATAATCCTTCAGAGATTTTGGAGGGATCAGATTACTCCTCATTAACTCCTGCCAGCCCACAGTCCAACAGAAGCAAAAACATATCCCAATACCTTTCCATCTTTAATCTTTAGTAGATACAATTTTTTGTGTCATGGCATCATCTAGTCTCATAGATGTGGCTAAAAGACATACTAACTTTTCAGGGACCTCAAAGGGGAAGCAAAACTGTAAAACCTTAATCGGTTGCCATGACTTGTCTCCTATGACAACCCAAGGGGCTGTTTTCTTTGAGCTTTGGGCTGCATGTGCTGGATACTGCCCACAGACCTTCATCAAGTGAGAGGGGGAAAAGGAACTGCCATTGTCAAATATAGATACATTAAAGCTTTTGATGAACAGTGTTGGTTCAGAACAGCTGTCCAGAGGAAAGCAGGTGGGGGTAGAAGAAATGAGTACTTGAAATCTGTTGAGGAACTCTTGTTCCCTTCATGAAATGAATTCAGGTTAACTTGGTGATAATAACTTGCAGTGGCTCTTGAAATGTGCTCAGCCTTATGGCCTAATTAAGCCCAAGAGACAAACCTGTAATGCAGCTCACCAAGGCAGTCCAAGGATGGACATGGCAGCTTCTGGGCTCCATTTTGTTGAGATGTCTGGGTACTTTGTCCACAATCTGGGAACTCCTGGGTCCCCACTGAGGGACATGAGGGTTCCCACTGCTAATCAGATAAAAGCTAAGGTGAAAGTAGCTTCAGCAGCTGTTAACTCTGGCAGCTGTGTTTGATCAAAGAATTGAGCACCCTTCAAGCCCATGCCAGAGAGATGCCTGAATAAGAGTCAGGCCCACAACACAGATCCCAAACACTGTCAACAAAAGGGTAGCAAATTTTGTCTGCCATACCCATGCACATGGTGGTCACACACCACAGGACATGATTCCCAGGCACAGCTGGTGTAACTGTCTTTGTTATTGGACTCTTGGACCCAGATGGTCGTTCACAAGGAAGGATGCAGCTCTGTAAGTCTCAGGCTGCAGGGAGTGTCTGAGGCCTCTCACTAAGGCTGGGGCACATGGGTCTTCTAGCATGCAGGAGGTGTGCAGGTTCTGAGGAGTTGTGCTGCCAAGTGAAAGCACTGCGAGAGGTCAGCCACTCACACAGCCTCAGAGATGAGAAAGATCAAACAGACCTTCCCTGGGACTCTGCAGTACCAAAAGTTTAAACCTTCATCTGCAGCAGAAGAGCAGGAGGAGCCTGTGCCTATAAACATGGAAAATGGAAACTCCCATCACAGTGAAGACTGGAAGCCCACAGCTCTTGTAGCTGATGAGGACCCAGGAGTGCTATCAGCTGGAGCACCGTGGTTGAGCCTGAGCCCCTTAGGACCTCTAGAAGGAAGAAGCAAGTAACAGTAGTAAGAGACTTGCTACTGCAGGAATGGAGGCCCCCCCATTTGCCAACCTGATTCATCATCTAGGGAGGTTTGCTTTCTGGGGGTCTCGCATTCAGGATGTTTTGAAGAGGCCACCAAGATTTATCCCACCCTTTACACTAATGCACACAGCAATGGGAACAAACAGAAGTTAGAAGTCTGTGTAGAGTTACAGGGTTATGACCTCACTGGGATCATGGAAACATAGTGAGATAAGTTCCACAACTGGAATGATGCAATAGATGGATACAGGATTTTTAGGAAGGACAAGCTGCAAAAGTGATGAGGGGGAGCTGTCTTATGTGAGAGACCAGTGCAAATGCATGAAGCTCTTTGTGAGCTCCTCTAAGCTCAAGAAAGATCCATTCCGACAAGTAGGAAACCAAGCAAAGGTGGTAGTCAGCCTGCATGGGTGTACAAGGATTTCCTAAATAAACTCAAACATAAGAAGGAAGCATATAAGAGATAGAAGCACAGACAGATGACCCAGGAGTATAGAGCTGCTGACAAATCTTGCAAGGGTATAGTTAGGAAAGCCAATGCCAACCTGAGGTTGAATCTGGCAAGGTGTGTGAAGACCAGCAAGACTCTGTAAGTATATAACAGCAAAGGAAGACTAGGGAGAACATGGATCTCCTGCTAAATGGAGCAGGGTGACAAACGCTACTGAAAAGGCCAAGACACTCAATGCCAGCTTTGCTCCAGTCTTTACTGGTAAGACTGGTGTGCAGGAATCTCAGGCCCCTGAGACCAGAGGGGAAGTCTGGAGTAAGGAGGGCCTATCCTCAGTGGAGGAGAACCAGATTAGGAAGAAAAGTGGACAAGAGTAAATACAGGGGGTCTGACAGGTTTCATTCATGAGTTCTGAGAGAAATGGCTGATACCATTGCAAGTCCACTCTGAATAATATTTGGAAAGTCATAACTATTGGGAGAGGTTCCTAAAGGCTGGAAGAGACCAAGTCCAGAGGGTTGTGACCAGCAGCACAAAGTCCAGCTGGAGGACAGTCACTAGTTGTATACTCGAGATCAACCCTGATTAAGCAGAGGGCTCGAACAAGATGAAATCCTAAGGCCCCTTTCAAGGGGAAGAAAAGCAGGGGGACTAAAAATATTACCAAAATCATAGTTTGAGAAACTTTGCAAAAGTGTTTGTGGTGCTTGCAGTAGTGGTGTTTTCTAATAGAAAATATCCTGAAAAATCCAAATCCAAACAAATCAGAACCCTTTCTAAGTTTGGAGCTCAACAAAACAAAAGCAACAATGAAAAAAGCTGAGGGTCACTCTGATTTGCAGTTAATACTTACAGATTTGGCTTCTGTGGTGTTTTCTAGGTAATCTTCTCGAGATGCAAGAGAGAGGCTTGCTTGGTCAAGCTGTTAAAATAACAAGAAACATCATTTAATAGGTAAATTAATCAGACTTCAAAAGTAGCTCTAAAAGCAACCTTGAAAGAGTTAATGTTTTTCTGGCAATTATTATAGGTGTGTGTAAATATCTAATACATAATACACTGCACCAGTCTGAGTTCCACAGGATCTCAAAACAACAGAAAAATGCTATACTGTGCTGACAGATATTCACATTACTGTGATTGGAGGAGCTTCAGATTCCGCCTACAATATCTGAGCCACCTACAAGCAAAAAAACACCTACATGATTTATGTGCTTATAGCTCCATTAGTGAGTGGGTAATGAAATTGTACTAGGTCTACTAGATCAAACAGTTGTTGCTGATGACCATTTATCATACAGATATTTCAGGGGCCCAAGAGTCAGCTTGAAACAAACACTAGTCTACCTCATGGACCAAATGTCCATTAGGTGCTAAAGTGTGTTAGCTCTTGTGTATCTGGAAAGCATCAGTAGACTTCTTGACTGAAACTGAGGTTACACTTCTGAGCTTCACCCTAGAACAGCACCAAGTGCTGTATTTGGCTTTTTCAAGAGACGTACTAAAAGTTGGATGCCAGCCACAGAAATGATTGCATGCATGTACAGGAAATTGTTATCCTTCCAGTACATTGGCTAAGGATGTTTGGTAGGTCCAGGTGGATCTTTGACTTATCACTTATCTTTTTGATATAAACATGGATCAAATTTCTTGGTCTATAGCCACTCTAATATTAAAATAAAGTGCTCAAGGTAATTTCTAAACCAGTCCTGAAAGTTCATTGAGATATGCACTTATCCTTTTGAGTGACATGACTATATAGGAGTATCTGCATACTGTTTCAAGTTCTTAAACATGTAAAAATCACCATGCAGCATATATCTTAAAATTACTACTGGAAATGGAGATTTCCCAAAACACTTCAATGTGATCAGGTTAGATTAGGGTATGGAAGCCAAAGCTGAAAACATAATTCAACCAGCTTCCAAACTCTGAAGAAGATACTGACTAGAGCAGAAACAACAGTTTTGATGTTCTAAAATTGTTATTTTGATGCTACATCTGTTTTTAAAAGATAAATCTTTGAAGAGTGAAGAAAAATTGTATATATTCATACAATTTCACATTAGTCTTCTATAATCTAAATGCTACACCATTTATATTTCACATTTTCTACATTTATAAAAATTACCTAAATAAATGCTACTTAAGCTTTAAAATGAGTGAATAAATCTAATATTTTCCTCTGCTGGCTGGGGTTCTCAACCTTTAAAATACCCCGGAGACAAAGAAAACATATCATCCACCAAAAGAAGAGTAGCTGTGATGGTCAGTGCAACTCTGATTTTTTGAAACACAGTATCACCTTCTTTTTCCAGCATCTTGAAGCAGAAAGAATATATATACTCATGCTTTGCATATATATGTCCTGTTAATAGTTAACTTCAGATATTTGGTTTATTTTAGTTGTGACTGTTGCATGAAATGTTCATCCAAATTTTCCTGGCTTAAGAGTTACATTTGACAACCCATTGAAACCAAGAAAGCACAAATATGAGAAATAAACAAAAAAGTTAAGCAACTTCTTCAGCCTTCAAGAAAAAAAGATCATGTTGAATACTGAACAAGATTTTATTTGGAGTTCCTTCTTTTTTTTTTTTTTTTCTGATCCATTCATGATTTTGCAATGTTGAACAAAAAGAATTTTGCAATAGAGACATTTTCACAAGCAGATTGAAATGCTCCATGGTTCATCTGCACCCTTGGGAATTTGTTAAAACATGGACAAAGTAGAATACTGGCTGATGCATTCTGCAGATCAAGTTCTTAATCAAATTAACAACAACAGAATACCCCACAGAATAACATGCTATTCAGTTATCTAAATAACTGAAGCACTTCATTCTAATTCTTAGGTGCCTATAAGCATACTGAGTGAAGATATTGCTGATATTCATTTCCAAGAGACCAGTAATAAAGATATAACTGCCCAGCCCTTCACTGACAGTTTACTTGCACTGAAATATTATGACAGGCTAAATAATCTCTCCTGATTCTACTTTTCAGTTCTTTAAAACAAATCTCCAGATGAAGTAATCCTGACAGGATCTGAGCAGCATCTTAGCAGAATGACAGCTTTAATACAGTGAACTGTTGATTTGCTGTTGACTTGACTCTGGGAAAATGCCCCAGACATAGGGAAAAGTTACCCTTCCATTTTATACCAGTTAAATGCCTCAGTCAAAAGACATTTTAAAGGATTGCTTCAGAATCAACATCCACTCCAGTACCACCAGAGTTAACTGGTTTTGATCCTCAAATACAACGTATTCCTGTCTACATTCCTACAGCTATCCAAGATGCTAGCAACGTAAGGATCATAGTTCCTATTTTGCTATGATGAATGGCATCATAACTTTCTTCTCTGCCTCTTCTCTCTTGCCTTCATAAACTATTTTCTTGTAGCAGTGGAGGGCTGGTCTACTCTGGTTACTCATCTCTGCTTCTCAAACAACAATGCATTTGACCCAGGCACTCAGTCTTGCCATGGTGACATCTCACAGTAATACAATTCTCTCTAGAGTTTTGTCAGACTACAGTGAGGCAACATTTCTGGAGTCTTTTTCTCACTAATCTAAACTGTTGTGTAATGCCGTGCACTGTTAACAAACTGGTAATGTTTTGTGGTCCAAAACCAACAGCATTTCAGTAAAAAGATAAATTCTGTATTTCAGGTTTAGAAGGGTTGGGATACATCTATGTTGCAAGATGATGTATAAGCACAAGATAATGTGTTTCCATCATAAGAAAAATTATTCAAGTTCAAAATATCTGCTATTGATGCACCATTCTTCATCTTCACAGACAAAAAAATAATTCTTCATGCAACCAATAAGTCATAAGCAGCACTCAGAACACTGCCAGGAATAGATGTCCATCTCTCTCATTTTCACACACCTAGACCTTGGACATTGGTCCACTGGGAACATATTTTACCTTTAAAAAAAAAAAAGCAAAAATATCTTGTACAAAAATACTTGTCAATAGTATGTAGTTCCTAGTGGCTTCTACATTCCCACAAATTGGCACCTAAGCATCCCTGTAAGTCAATAGAAAATAGCAACATAATCAAGTGTAAACATTTGGCACATAAACATGTTTTTAAAAATATGAGACCACAATATACAATGCAAAGTAACCTATTAGATATTTCAAATTGTACCTTCAGGATATACCGATTGGAGATTTTATCATCAGCAGCCACATATAAACGGATGAAGACAGAGTTACTGTATTGACCACGAAGAGTTGCCAAGGCTTGGACTAAGCTAAACCTCCTTTCCGACCACAGCCCTTCAGGTCCAATGTTGGATTCCAGCACAGGCCAGCGGAAAGGTGAATGCCTCAGTAGACTTAACAGGGGTTTCACGTCGGCTTTTTCAATTTTATCTGAAATGTCAAAGTGTGACAACAATTACATTGCATACAATTCAAATCCAGCAGCAGCCATGTGAGACACAAAGATTTATTGGCACTGATTGATTTCTAGTAAAGATAAGACACAATAGCTGAAACCCAAAGCCTCTGCTCTGCCTGTGAACACAAAAGCATGAGAGTCCAACCCAGTTTATCTGCATTTAGAATACGAGAGGCAAATTAATGTCTTTCAGTAAAGGCAGGGGCTGGAATTAAGTCAATTAAAAAAACATTCCTCACTTAGTATCTATCATAGAAACTTCACTGCTTCTAAGAGGTATTTGTTGTACATAATCAAAGGTAGAGGGTTCAGCATCTCAGCACCAAGGCTGCAGATCAGACTGTCTCAATCGCTGACAGACAGTCAGTCTCAGGCAGTGCTGGAAGAAAACTGTGCAGAAAATAAAGTCTGAAAGAGTCAGAAGAATAAAAGGTGCTTTGAAGGACACAGTCCACTTGCTCCCAACTCATCTTTCACTCATGCAGCTACACAAAGGTGATGCATCCCACCCTATGATACATCACCTTACAGCAACATTTACAAGCTCAGGAAAAGCACTCTGCAGATGTGACAACAAGGCTCCCTGGCCAAATTTGCTTGACATGCAGATAGCTTGCTGTGAAAGAGTCCAGGGCTGTCTATATTCAGCTCTGTGGAAGTGTTTTGATTAAATGTACTTAGAGAAAGGTAGAAGGTGCTGAGCAACAGACTCTTGAAAGCATCAGTCTGAGGATTTCATCAGAGAGCTTCTCTAATTTACAAGACACTACCCCCACACCCACAGGGCATGGTTTTGGCACCCTTTTGCATAGATAAATATTCCTTCACAGTTCTTGGGTAAGCAGAGGTCTCTCTAAAACTACTTCTTGTGCCTTGTTGTACCTCAGTCTCAATAGCCAACTTCAGAAATGTGTAGAAGACCCTGCACATTCAGTTGAATACAAGTCACTGAAACATGAATCTGATCAAGGCTTTGCGGTGCTCAGCTAAGAGCAAAAGAGCCTGCCTTTATAAAAACAGGTAGCACACACATGTCCCTCTCAAATCAGTCCACTTACTCTCATTCATGCAGGATGTGTAAAGAATCTTGGCCTTCTGTACAGCTTCACTGTCTCGCCTTTTGCTGATGGGTTTCTCAAGCAACGCTGAAAAAAAGAAATTACTTTTTTCAATATGTCAGAAAGTGTAGGAACTGTTTGCTTGTCTCATCATTTGATTTAATCATAGCATTTATTTAATTAAGGATGAGGTTTCACATGTATTTTCTTAAGCAGTAACACAGATGCAAGAGGTATTTTTACTTTTTCCACCCTTAACAGAGAAGGATTTTTTATTTATTTATTTTAAAGAGTACTGTTTTAAAGGCAGCTGGCAGATATTGTTTATTACTCATCCTCACAGTCAACCTTAGCAAACTGCAGGAACAGGGGATCATGGGATGAAGGCAGGAGCCAGCAAACAGGGTGAGGAGTCAGATATTATTCCAAGCAGCTCAGCCTCTGCTGTGAAATTAGAGTCTAATGGAGAAGGTGACAAGATCTCAGGAGTAAGACCACCAGTGAACTTTTGTCAAAAAGTCAACTTCTGTCAGCTCTACTGCTGCTGAAAGCAAGCAGCAAGAACTGTCCTCTTGTGTGTCAAATGCACATAACCTCAGCCTTGTAAATGGCACAGAATTCCAAGCATCCAACTACTCTTTGGAAAGCTATATTATATAGATCCCTTAACACTATAGGTATCTTCTGCCTCAGTGCCTGAAAGTCAGACTTTTCTAAGCTGTCATTTCTCTACATTTCTTGCATTTCTCACATTAGGTTATGGAAGTGAAATAGCATGAAAAGTACATCTGAAACTCAGCAGTCCACTCTCAGCTGCCTTGAACCATTCTTTCCAAGTTGTAAATCAGCCTTGATGCAGCTGCAGATACACATACTATGACTAAATGCAGAGGCAGTTGGCTTCAGCAAGATCTATCAGCTCAGGTGCAGCATAGAACGAGTACTTCCATGGACAGGAGAAGCAGGGTAGTACTTGAGCACAACATGGAAACAGGGCTAGCAAACCCTGTCTTACCTGACTGGTTTTGTAACACCCAGACAGGTCCTGCACATCATTATCTTATTGTTACTGGGACCCTTAGAGAGAATGGCTTTGTTGGAACCCTCCCAAGTCCCTCCTGTTGTATGCTTAGCCAGAGCTAAAAAGCCTTGAAAAATTCAAGAGTGCCCTCTACACCATACTCCCCAGTGCTCTGGGTTTCAAGAGGTTTTCTAAGAAAACACACAGTGCAGATTGGCCTTGTGTGGTGCTGTGCCTGAGCTAGGAAGCATGCCTCACACACAACGGGGAACAAAGTGCAACACAGGAGATCAGTGGCCTGTCAAAGCAGAGGGCCACTGGGACTTCACAGCACCAGCCATAGAAAAAACAAACCACTTCCACCCAGAGCTTAATCGTGTGTCAATGCACCATTGCTCTTCTCTGCCAGTACTGTCTGGGAAGATGCAGAGTGCTGAAGAGGTGGTGGTGCTGCCATCCAAAAGCAGCACCCGCCGGCAAATGGGCAGCAGCTGTTCGGTCTCCAGCTCCTGCTCTTTTCAGCAGCTTGCCAGAGTCCTCTCTCTGAAAGTCCAACCCAGTGACACCACTGTATTTTATAGCTGAGAACTGTCTGAGTTTGCACTGCTCCACTCAGTATTCGGAGCTCATTGTCAGAGGTAGGATTTAAAGACACTTATTTCCCAGGATTTTTCTAGCACCTTGAAGAATCTGCCATGCTGCACATCTCAGATATTCCCTACCAGTGCTAATCTAGGCACATACACTCCTGCAATCATACAGTTGACCTCAAATTGTTCATTAGTCAAAGAATACCCTGGAACAAATGTCACTTGTTCTCTCCCTACAATCCCTTTTGTCCTTAAAAAAAACCAACCACAAACAAAGCCCACCAGCACTCATTTGCCTGGATCCTTGACAGCTGTAATGACATCATTCCCTTTTAGCTATGGATAAGCTTTTAACTAAAAATACTACTGGACATGATTCCTGATAGCTTTGGTTTCAAATCCTCAAATTGATAATATTTTTCAGATTGTTAAATACAATATAATGCCAATCATTGACACATCTCCAGTGTGCACAGTTCCTAGCAGAATAATCAGATCTGTTCCCATTTTAAGAATAGCATTTTAGAAGAAACTATAAATGAAACCTACATAAAACCAAGGATGAAAAAGATATACTCCTATTAAAGCCATTGCAATAACTTCTGTTCCTTGCCAGTGAGCTGCACAGCCATGAAATTATGAAGCTAATAAAATTCAATGGCTAAAGCCTAGCTAAAGCTCAGGAGAGATACAGAGGATGAGATCCAATAAAATAAAATGAACTCTAGGAATACCCCTGCATAAAATCCTGTTAAAATCAGATCTGGTGTTTTCCCATCAGACCCTCTCATTATGTGACAGAAGGAAGCTGTAATACTCCCTGAACTATTGCAAAGACTGAGGTGAGGTAGATGCTGCTGATTTGCTCAATTTATGAAGAAAATTCTTAGTTCAGATTACATAAATCCAGTGACCAAACATGAAAATCTTAAGACAGTTGAATCCTGTAGACGCTGAAATAGCGGATGTGATCCATGAATGATCTTAAAGCTATAAAGGTATCTCTGCCTTAGCGTCAAGCTTCCAGAAAAATTTAGAAGCTCAAACCTAGAGCACTGGTCACATCCACTTGATATATAAAATTCAAGTACAAAGTTTAGAAATTTGCTTTGTATTGAACTTGCAAATACATATGGATTTTACGTGTCCTTGGATATTTAAATTCTTCTTAAAGAACAAGAGCAGGAAAAGGCAAGAAGCAATGCCTACTAATCAAAAATATGGGTAATCGGTCTATTTACAGGTTGCTGCATCCATGGAAAGTCAGTCACTGCTGTCACCAAAATCAACTTAGACACATCAAGCTATCTTTAAATTAGCAATGTCAGGTAAGTTAGTGAGGCCACAGTAGCAGGCTGTGACAGGCACCCCCCCCCCTCGAACTAAGTATATCTAATTGTGTGGCTCTGTCCACACTGAGCTCTACCGTGAGGTCTTTTGAAGGGCTGCAGCTCTGAGTGTCTGCTCTTTGAAGACCTCCACAAGTTGAACACACCTGTCTCATGGCTATCCCTCTGCTCTCACCAGCATGGAGAGGCACTCTCTGAACAGTTCTCCATCTTTTGACATGTAACATGGCATTTCAGTCTCAGAGAAAGCAAATCTGGCCCCTCTAAAAAAATTCAACTCTTAACTGTATCTGTCTGGGAGGACTGTATTTCCACCTTGAAAAATTTTAATGGCTTCAGATATTTTCTCTTTGGACACCAGAATGAAAACAACACCTATAAAGTCTTCCTAGGGATAGGAAGAGGAAAGACCACCACAGATCAGTTATGTTCAGCCTCATGAGATACTCACAAGACCTGCTGTTTAGTTCCCTACTCTGCCTTTCAGAGCATCTGCTCTTGCTCCTCACTAGGAGATTGTATTTGTACAAATCCACTGAGAATTTTAGTCTAGTAGGCTTTTCTTAAGTCCAGTAGCTGGAATTAACATTTTGACTAAAGCAGCTCCCTCAGTGCTGAGAAGGACATTGAGTTTGTTCTTCTTGCAGCTTTTTTTACAAAAATATCAGTTTTCATGTTTCAAAATTAAAAGATCCAATTCCCTAAAGCAATCTTCCATTTTAGGACTTTGAATATTGAACTGAATTTAACTTGAATCTATAGACAGTTTCAATAGACCAAAAAATATATTCTTTACCAGATTCATTTTCTATAAAACACATTTTATCCATCTTTGATTGGTATCTTTTAGCTTCATCTTTAAATGAGAATTTTTAGGAACAAATGTCTTTGACCAGACTAGGAAACACAGAGCACTTCAACGATATAAAGACCTAAACAAACAACAAACCTCAAAATAACAACTCATTTGTTAACTCCCAATTAAATGTTACAGCTGCAGAGATTAAAGAACCCACACAATCTAAGCTGATTTACAACCCTCTGAAAGAGCACAGATTCTTAATTAACAGTAACCACAATTCGACAACTTATTGCTGCTACGGACTTTTAACAGTAGCCTTCTGCAAATGCAAAGTGCAATATCATAGCCAAAAATCACCAGGACAAGCAAAGTGAACCAGCATAGCTTAAGTCACCTTGAATATAAAGTCTGTGATCATATTTCCCTAGCCAAATATAAAGTACTCATCTGAATGGCTGTTTTAGCAAAGCAGCTCTTACTTCAGTCATGTCTTTCAAATTAATTCCAAAGTGATTTTCTTTGGTATGAAAGGGATCTTGGTCTGTGTTACCAAACTCAGCACCTCATTGTCCATGTTTCCATATGCCCAGAATACCCAGATACAAAATTTATGTTTCCCTTTACATATAACTTAATTATGGCAAGCATCGAAACCTATTGCTAATTCTGCTCTGCAGCACTCACCTCATTAAGCAACTACCACTTGCACAGACAGAAACTGGCTAAAGGCGTTCATGATATTCTAAACTTTCTGAGGTTGCAGATTGCTTCATCATTCATTTTCTTCTACGAAGGGGCTGTGGGTGGGGAGGTTCCCACTGAAAATCAAATTTCTTATACTCCTGACAGCCCAGGTCAGGTAGTTTTGCATCATTACTGCTCCTGGCTCTTGTACAAAACAAAGACTCAGCATCAGCAACAAAAAACACTTCATAGCTGGGAGTGATCCTCAGTTGTTTGAATTGTAGATGCTTAGACAGACCTGTCAAGGAAAAAAGTCACAGCTCGGGTGGGGTGTGGGTGTGCAGGGAGCTATGGTTGGGAAGGGAAGTAAGTTTATACTGAGCTGCCTTCAGACAGTTCTTTTCCAGGCCAAGAGGGCTAAAAAAGGCCAGCTTCCTGTGGTTCACTACCCTACAGTAAATAGTAATCATCTGCTGTTAGAAGTGAGAGCAAGGCACTTTACAAAGTAAGTTTTTCTAGTGTGTGTGTGTGTGTTTATTTAACTGTGTACTATTTTGAAGCTGCTAAGGATAGTCTTGTGGCTAAGTGTTACCTTTAAATGTACTTGCCATTTCTAGCCCTTGTTGATTTTTCCAGCCTGTCTTACAACTTCATTTTCAACCATCGTATTTTATTTATGGCACTAAGAAATCCTGTACCTTTCCAGCTTCTGATTTGAAGTGCATGAAAAAGGAACTGTACAGCAAGATATGCAGGGAAAGAGAAAGATGCATACCATTTATTCAGATTAGGAATATTGATCCAATTTATCAGTGTCCTGATCTGCAGATTGTATATATTCTGTATGCTATCAGACAGTTTTCTACATATATAGTTGAGTTGCATTCCTGAGAGACACCATGAGATTTGCCAAGTTTATTTCTTAATCTAGAGAGAAAATTGTTAAGTTTTCTTTGCACTTTCCAACCCTAGATACGGAGAATACATTGTACTAGTAAAGATAGTAGCATTTCCCCCCTCTCCCCCCCCATTCATTTTTGTTCTTATCCTTTTACAAATATCTGCTTTAAGTGGAAAATGCAGACAAGTGTTTGCACAGTGACATCTGATGATGATCTGAAATATATTATAATGTTTTGTATCTTAAAACTAACAAACAAACAATCAAACAACTAAAACAAACCTGCATGTGCAAATATCCCAGTGGGAATATGCTCAGACTAAACAAAACAAAGCTATACAAGAACCCCAAGGGGACAGTCCATTTCCTGGAAAGTTGTAATCCTGGAGGAGTGAAAATATAGAAGTAGACAAGTAATTCAGCATGAACTCCCAGGGCAATACCAGAGCAAACAGGTTTCTTGGACTGCAAAACCTAAGAGGTTGGTGAGACAGACTGGAACCCTACCTGCCCTTCAGAAGTCCATATTTTAAGAACAGTGTTGGAAAGATGTATGGGGTGCAGAAAACATCACAGCCATTTGGGTTGAGTGGCTTGAGAAACAGAAGAGGGAGAAAAAAGTCATGCAGTGAGGGAGCATAATTTGTTGCACAAGAGATGGTGAAAGGGTGATGGGATTGCAGCATGAAAGTACATCCCTGTTAGAAAATGTTTGGTGTCAAAGAGGTCTTCAGTCTATTGAAAAAATGCCCAAAAAAAGCCAACAGTTGAAGACGAATTCACCAGTGACAGTGATTAACCACAGGAGCCAAGCAATCAGTGCAGATAGTGGTTTCTCTGCCCCTTAACATCTTCAAGACTTGAGGCTTTTTTGGAAGATAAGCCTTAGCCTAATATGAATTATGTTTTATCCCAGTGCAAGCTATTGGGCTGCATTACATGGGTTATGTAATTTTCTGTGATACAATAAAGGTCATAGGAGATAATCTAATGGTTACTCCTGGCATTGCACTCTATACATTTTAGGATAAGGATCTCAAAGCACTCTTAGACATGTGGGACCATGGAGATACAGCCATTATCCATTGTTACAGATAAAGAAAGTGAGCCACAGAGGATTAATTCCTCCTTATCTGACTCACGTCAGAGTGCTACTGATTGGAACTGTGCTCCTTTATGACCATAAATCTTGATGAATTTGAGCCAAACTCTCAGAGAGCTTTATCCTTTGGAGATGGTGAATGTCTCTCTCTAATATCAGTGATAGTGAGAGCTGCTCAGCATTACCCAGATGATGCTCAGTACCACAACTGAAAGCAATTTGTAATGCATTGGTTCTAGGAGAAGACCCAGAAAGCAGTCCAAGGGCTTCTCAGAAACCTATGCCTACTCAAACACTGGGCCAAAGGCAGAAGTGCTCCCTCATCAACTATGTCCACAGTAAGGCCCTATCAAAGCCTCATGCAACTCCCTTAGGTTTTGGTAGCAGATATTTGCTCCACATTGCATGTATATGAGCTTCACTTTCTCAGACCACAATGCAGAAACTCTGCTTGTGAAAAGGGAGTTTCCTTGCAAATACCTGATGACAGAGAAGATGAATTTCTCTTCTGATTCTTGAGAAATAGAGTCTGTTCTTCACCCTCCTCTCTGCACTGCTCTACAGCTATATGCATCAGGGCTCTAAACTGATGAGAATAATAATTAAAAGAGCTGTTCACCCATCTCCATCTATCAGTCACAAGCTTTGTTTCCTTCCCAGGCTATCTTGACTACGTGTTACCTCTGTGAAGAAGCAAAACTCAAGTTATCTTTTGGAAATTTGCAGGACATCCTCTGATGTCAGCAGCAGGATGTTTAAGAATGTTCTGTGAGGAATTTTAGCTTAAAAGCAGAGAAAAAACTACTCAAACCTTGGTTTGAGTTTGGCAGTCAAACCAAACACACAACATTTGTGTGTAGAATGTCCTTCCCTGAGGTCCCTGAGTCATAATATAATTATGATTCACCTAGTCCTCATTAGAATGTCTGACCCTTAAATCCTGCATTTTCTTCACACTAAAGAACTATGGAAGAAGACTTCCTGAAAAGCAACCATAACCCTTAAAACTCGAGTAGACAACTGTCCTTGTGCCACTAAGGGTATCTAAGGATCCCAGCTGTGTCTGTGCCAGTGCACTGCCCCGGTGCACTGGATTTAAGAAATCAGGCTCAGTACAGTTCAGAGAGCAATGATTTATCCAGGATGCTAAAGGGCACAAAAAAAAAAAAAAAACAAAAAACCTTCAGAAACACTTTGCTGTTACAGAAATCACATCTAGACAAATGTTCAGTCTTAGTTACAGTAATGTGATCTTACATGTTCCAGGAGTGATTATTTCAGAATGGTTTTGGGTCAGTTGACATTCATTTAGAGTATCTAGTTTCCATTTCCTTTTTTTTTCCAAGCCTGAAGTTAAACAAAGGAGAGCTGGCAGCAGTAAGTTTTATGGACAAAAGCCTACAAGGGGCACAATGTTCTACCTCAAAATAAAGCACTGGCCACAGCATCTAAAATTATACACAAGACTGTTGTGATCACTTGACCAATGGTAACTTCCTGTCTTGCTATGTGAAGACATGAGTTTAATAGACTGCAACACAAACAGTCCAGATTACAAGATTATCAAAGAAGAAAACACAATATGTATATTTTTATTTTCATCAGCTTGGAAACCTGACCCCAATAGCTGGAAAGGGTTACAGAGGGAAGGGTGAAGAAATATGTGTGCTCTAAAAGGAAGTGACAGACTTAACTGACATATTTCAAAGCTGTACATATTTCTTAGGAACAAGACAAGTATAATCAAGCCAAGATTATTTTAAGAGTTAAATCTGTTCTCTCAGAGCACTCTCCTGAAAAAGACACTAACATCTCCTGCTCTAGGACACAATGCTTAACGTTTTAGCACAGCTTTATTCCTCTTAGCAGGTTTATTAGCATAGGTCAAATTCCCACACTCATGCGTGTGTCCGGATTCCATTTCGGAGCTGCTATGTATCTGGCAGCCTCAGGAAAAGAGCAGAACACGTTCTTGCCTGTCTGGAAAACACCACAAAGGCAAACCTCAGTGGAGGGCGCAGAAGCCTACTTACAGGTCTCTTCTGACCAGTGTAACCCAACATCAAATATGTAATTTCAAGGCTCAGTTAAATTCCTTTATGCCTTTTAAACACGACTTCTGATAACTTCTCCTGCTATGCGACTTTAGTGTACAATACCAACCAATTTCCTCTAAGAAAAACTGATAGCAATATCTGTTTTTTGGGGCTTCCCTAAAATATGAACTAACCTTTATTTGTTTATTTATGTAAGCTGCCAGTTCTGCTAATTGTTCTGCAGTGCTTCTTTCTAGTTTGGGTGTCCTGTGCATGGTCCAACATATGCAATCTGGAATCCTCATGTCCACCATACTCTACAAGAAGTGAGCTGCAAATGATTTGGTTTAAAATAAAAGTTTGTTTCCAGTATGAGAAAATACACTGTTTAAATATGTAATTTTCACTCCCTCACAGCTAAAAAAACCCCAAACCAAAAAGCAAAGAAAAATTAAAAAAAACCCAAACAACAAAAAACCTCATCACTGTAGTTAAATACTTTTAAAAAATACTGACATTAAGGCTCTTCATTTTTTCCCTTTGGTGGCTGTAATCATTGCTCTGTTTCAAAGGACTGGAAGAGAAGCAGTCAGAGACTAATGCACTACAAAAATTATTTAAATGCATTTTATAAACACCTGTATTATATTTCTAATGCATTATGTTCCAGATTTCTCTACTGTTTGCTAAATACATATATGGAAAAACAAACTAGCATCAAAAGCTTGCAAAAATTTTTCTCCATATGCTTAAAAATATCATTGCCTAAATAAAGCTTTTCCTTTTAAGTCTAAAATAAAGTTAAATAGCAAGTCAATACACTTTCCTGGTGCTTATAATGTAGCTTTAAAAATTTTACCAAAGCAATATTATTTCCACTTTCACATATTATTTGTTCCCTCCTTAATCATCCTTCTACTACTTAGATTTTTGCCTCTTAGTTCCCTATTGCAAATATTCAGGTGACCAGAATCACCTCACTGAAGTACATACGGACTCAAAATAACCGCATCAAGCAACTTTCTTGAAGGCAAACTCCTTTTTCACACAGGAATATGAAATAACGTAGAGTATTAAACACAACTCAGATTGTCCTACCACTCCCCATATTGTATATTTCCACCTCTTTGGAAGGCAGAAGCATCCAGGATGATAATGAATGAGGCTATTGGTCCCTTTTGGAAGGCCTGGTATTGAATTAGATATGCCTTAAATATAATAGTTTTATTTTCATACCATTAACTGCTATTTGTTTTGGGGTTTTTTTAATAAAAATTAAACATGTATTCTGCTGCTCCAGGAGCAAATTCCTCAGGATAGTGCTTGTGGAGCTGATACCCTAATCTAGGTCTGCCTTGTTTTGATAAACTGCCCTTCCCTCACCCCTTATTTTATTTTGTGGGTTTGGGGGCAGAGTTGTTTGTTTGTTTTGTTTATTTTTTAAAAAGGCATTTAATGATGATCAACACACCATTAATCAATTCAGGAAAACATGTTTCATATTTGATACAATTAATGTCCATCAGACTATTTCCTGATGGCAATATCCACCTCATCATGGATAGACAGTGACTCTTGAAAATAACAAGCTCATCATTATTAATTCCTCTGACATTCTGATACAACACTTCATCATTATAAATTACTTTTGCATTAATGAGGATGTAATTAATATGCATGTCCACAGAAATTCACAAAGATGTAGTAATCAATCAATTCATATAATTTCTAATTCCCAAGGAAAATAAATCAAGTAAATAAACAAATGTTCCCAAAAACCAGTTTCATGAAAGAATTCTGTATTTACACAAATAAACCAAACTAATATAATCCTCAACCCTTGAGAATAAATTCCCCAATCCTTTTCTTGAATATCTATTTTGACAATATGGAAGTTGTCATGGAAAAGGCATTCACACAGCTGTGCTTACATAAATGCTTCCTAATCCTACTCAATGCTCTAATATAAAGCACATTTCCTAAATGACAATGCTGTTTGTTTCGAGTTTCAGCATTTTGTAAATTCTCTGCATTTGTATATGGAAAGATAAGCACATCATGCAAGTTCCTCCAAAAGTCATCTAACGTAACTGTACACAAACTGTAATGAAACAAAAAGTCATCTTATGGGGATGTGAGAGCCTCTGTTCATAAATCTAATTTCAATAATAATATTTTGAGCAATATTATGCCCTACCATGCCCCTCTAACCTCCCAGTATTATGCTGTAAGGGACAACACACAGCAGTATAATATTAGGCTGAAAAGTTTAAACTGCATTTAAAACAAAAAATTGCAAGATCCCCAGTTGTTACAATATAGGTGGAGCTCCAAACTAAGTGGCAGCATTGAGCTTTACTTCATTATATTAATACTTTAATTACTAATATATTACATTTTTATTAGTCAGAAATGGGAAACGAGATGTCATGAATTGATATGCCTTGCAGGGTATGAATTATCTTTCTTGTAGAATTGCCAGTCCATAGTAGAGTCGTATAGTAATTTTGAAATTCAATATCTGCAGATATGAACATATCATCCTTCTGTAGGCCACAGACAAAACAGAATGGCAGTATGCCATAAGCCTCACTCTGTTCCTCCACAGGGCTCACAGGGGGATACCACCCTGGTCTCCCAAGTCAGGAGATGCTGTGGGAATCCTGTGGCTCAGTTGTTGTGCTGCCTTAAAACCTCATTTAGGAGCCAAAATTATGTCCTTTCTATACTCATGGTTTCCCAAAATCACTCATTACAAATACAACTTTCATTTTGAGCAGCCACAAAGCCTGGAAAAAGTCCTGGGTTCTTCACCTTTTGCCTCAGGTACTTCATTTTACTGAAAAGCTATTAACTTGTTGCCCAGAGAGATTTACCTGACCTGTGCCACTTATGTTTTTTCTTACATTTAGACAAATAAGCCATTACAGGAAAGATCTAGATCACTGAAAAAAAAAAAAAAGTCATCATTAGAAAATATGACATAAATGCCCTCTAATTTTTTTAATTACTGCTGGTATTCTCTATCTTACTTGGGACAGCTCTCAACCACCTGCCTCTGAAGAAAGAAATCACAAAAGATGGGTCAATTTAGTACAGAAACCTACAGATGAGCATCAATAGCTACATTACAGATTTCATGGGCTGCATCCAAGCCATCCCAGTGGTCCCAGCTGAGCATCTGTTGAAGGGTGGGAGAAGAGAAACCAGCCTGAGTCCCATGGCATAGGGTCCTCTGTGCAGGACAGCAGCCACTCAATACCAACAGCTGCTGTGCAAGACGAGCTTCTGGGATTTGTGTGAAAGGACTATCCTATGGCCAAATAGTATAAATTTCCATGCAAAGATATTTTTACCTTACTGGTTTAAATAAAAAAAAAATAATAAAAAAAATCCTAAAAAAACCATTGCAGATTATCTTGGGAAAAGTTGCCTAAACTGCCAAGTTATTTTGTTTGCTGTCTGTCTCATGTTCTTCAAAAACCCACGTCGTATCCTCTTAAAAGGCTTCCATTTCTTTCTCTTTACCACATTAGAAATTCCTCACTTTAAATTGACTGGCATTCAGAAAATAGCCATGCTAGAAACTTTAGCACAGCAAATTAGTCTGAAGTAGGTGTCTCACTGGACCAAGATCAGCACAGAGACTTAATCTGTAAACTGGTTTCCACAGAAATAAAATTAAATTTAAAAGGCCTGGAAGACACATTAACAAATGATTCATATAATTTAAATCAGCTCCTCTGCAGTGCCGAGATTTAGGAATGTTTTGTAGTTTTGTTGTTGTTGCTTTTAATTTATCGCTTCCTGTATGGTCACTTAAAAAACAAACCAAACCAAAATAAAACAACAACAAACACATGCAAAACCAATCCCAGCTGTACATCATTGCTCTGCAGACTTCAGCGAAAGAAAAAGGAATTGCTTGGTTCACAATTAATGTTCACCACAGGTAAGTCTTATTTGACCCAGACTTCCAGTTTAGAATTGTTCCCCAAAAGCCACTTGCATTTCAATGGTAAGAAAACAGTGCTCCTAAACTCTTAATTAAGGTCACCAATCAATATAGAAAAATTCAGCAGGAACACAAATATCTTTGCAGAAAATGTTATGGTAAATGAAAAATGTTTATTAACTCAAGGAGACACTGCAGTCTTGACCTGACATAAGGCTGAAACAGTTGCAGTTTGAGATAGCTTTTGCTCATACAAGATGTGCCACAGTCAAACCATTTTTAACATTTTGAAGAACTCCAAGAGCTTCCTCAGAGGTCCATCAGCACTAGAAGTGTTTGTTCTTAACCAAAGAGAGGCACTTTGTAACATGCCTTCAGTCTATCTATGGCTGTCTTCAAGTCAGGGACATTCTGGTCCAGCCAGGCATGGTTAACTGGAAGGAGTACTTTGGTCCTCCCCAGGACAGTTCTATATGGACCAAGAAATTTTAACCTAAATATTAGATGTCCATTGCCTACATCTGGGACGTAACCAAAACCACAAGTCTCTGCTTTGACATATATTTGGCTATCTACAATTGCCTTCTCTGTATTCCTCCACAACACATGAAATTCTGTTGTTGCCAACGTCGAAGGAAAGACCTACCACTGCTTTCATCGGGCTAGTATTTTATCCATTTTGTATAACCAGGAGACCAAAGTGAGTTACACCTGTGGTTTGTGGATTTGTCTGAGAGCAGAAAAAGAAATCCAGGTGACCCTCAAACAAAAGATTAAAAAGAAATTAAATGGGAAAGGTGATATAATGAATATGTGTACATATATTCCTACCCCATTATATATTCAAATATTACAAAAAATATTATTTTTAACTATCACATTAAGTTTTGCAAATCTAAGAGAACCCTGAAATGAACACTTCTTGTCCTGTTCTTTCAATCAGCCAGAGATATACAGGCAAAAAACCTACTACACACTGTTTCTCAGCTATTTTCCTTTGTCCCATTGCCATCCCTCTCTTTGGAAATCTTGTCATTTTGAAGATGGCACCTGCAGTTATGTACTCTTGTGCATTTGCAACCCCCAAAAAAACCCCCAAAACCCAACCAACCAACCAAAAAAACAAACCAAAACAAAAAAAACCCCTTTTCTCTCAAACCTGGTAATACTTAATGAAATACTTAAATACTTATTGCAAGGTTCAGTACATTATACAGCTACACTTACCACTTTTTGGGAAGGCAAAGCTAATTCTTACACTGGCTATCCATTACCAACTGGAAGATCTTCCATAGTAATTGCCCCGGACAAAAAATGAGGCTTCCAGAATCTTGAATATGCCCTTATGTAACCAAGGCTACACACAGGTCCTTGCACAAATACCCAAACTTCCTTTCTGCCTAAGGCTCGGGAACATTCATGGACCAGAAAACAGATTAGATGTTCAAGTAATTTATTTTAAGTAACATCATTTTTTGATATATTGCCCAAATAAATACTTCCATCTATATCACACCATCAAAGAATATCAAATATGAAAAATGTGGCTTTCTGGCCAAGCCATGTTATCACTAAGATTAATAGTTTTCTTTAATATGATAAATATTTCAGAACATAGAACTTGCATAATTATCCTCTCTTTAAAGTCTGGGGCTTTTTTAATCTACTGAGTGTCAAACAGGGACATTTACAATGAAGTGCAAAGTTCCACTAAGAGTTCTTCAGGAAGAAGAGATTAAATTGGCTTCCAACTTCTGGTCAGTTATATAGATATGCAAGAGTTCTTCATCCTGCTAAAACTTTTGACAGCAAGGCTGTGGTCATCCACAAATTAATAAATTGGTGTCAAGCTAATTTATTGAAGTAACTCATGTTAAAACACTAACATACATAGAGCACAGAGGCTGAAGTTACACCTTCTTATTTTAGTTACCAACACTAACATCCAACACTTTTTTTTTTTCTTTTCCTTCTTCTTTTTTAATTACCAAGAATATATTTCAGAAATTTTGTTTTGGAAATTTACTAAATAAAAAGTTGAGGACGAGATGAAAAATGTTATATTAAATCAACTCCTTTACATGACCCAATGTTTCACATTTTTGTCCCTGCATCACACCAAGGAGCAGTTTAGGCCTCCTATTAATGTAGTTATCAGGCACTTCATTACACTCTTTTTTGATATGGATCTTCCATTAAGCAAATACGTCTCACTTAGATGTTTCTTTGTCTTGTATTTTCCTAGCTATGGATTAGCAACTTCTAAAGGGACTGCAGTAAGAAAACCATATAAAAATGTGGCTTAGCATGATGTTCTTGATTAGTCTCTGTCAAAAGAGGAAATTAAGGATGAGAGTCACAGCTTGCTAGTCTATATTCAATTAGGACTGGCTTCTTTGTGGCTGTGGTTTATACAGGATGTGCAGTTATCTAATAGAACCCAATTCTGGCAGCAGAACAATTAGAATGTAGAGCATAACTTAAAACAGGCTGTGGCAATAATTTTTTCCTTTGGTTTTGACATCTTCAGCAGACTTAAAACAGCAGTTACTAGATTGCATCCTATGTTGAAATTCCAAACTCATAGTCTGAAACCAAATGCAGCTTCTAAAAAACTTAATGATGTGAAAATTTAATAGGATATGACTGAAGAAACCAAGGAGAGACGAGCTTTGATGACTACACACAAATATGAACAAAATCCAAGAGAAAAATAAATTCTGAATTTAAGCACAACATCCTAAAACTGACCTCTGTTCTGTGGTGAGCTCAGAACATGCTCTTATGTGAACTAGTAGGTCAATAACGTGCTCAATGTCTGCAATGCTCAAGCACCCCAACAACAATAATAAATCTTGCACATCTCCCTTCTTTTGCTTGACTCACTTTTAGCAAAGATTTTAAGAACCTGGCAAGGTTTTCCTATCTAACAATAATCACCACCCTTGCTCCTCAGTTGGTCTGCACAGCTTCCTGATGAGGTGGCCTTGCTGCAGAGTATAGCACAAAGTCAAGTCACATGCAGATTAAAATACCTCTCTTCCTACATGTTTCCACTCCAGAGCTATTTTTTTCCTCCAGACACATTCTTAAGCAGCCTTCTGTTTTACTGATGATAGCTCAGGTGCTTCAATGGCAACTTGAACAGCACTGTGAAGGAAATGCAATACCCAAACAACCTCTGTCTCCGGAAGTCTGTAAATTGCCTCCTGCCAAGAGCTAGGTAAGTATGCTGGAAAATATCACTCTGGTTAGACCTTATTATATTCTTTTCCCTCTATGGTTCACGGTCAGTGACAGAGTGCTCTCCTAGATTAATGTATGTCTGGATTTGGGACATTCCTAAACGTGTATGCTGTGCTCCTGCACTCTAGTCTACCCATCTACTGCAAGGGGGAAAGAGTTCAAATCCCCTTGTCTTTAATTTTCATATAAGGAGTATCCTTTTGTCCCTCCATTCTTCACAGGCAGAGTTTGCAGCAGTTGTATTCTTCCTCCCAAATCCTGTTTCTCTTGTAATTCACTATCTCTCAATGCTATTTTCAATTAAAAAAACAAAACAAAACACCAAAATTATACTTAAAAAGAGAACATCAAATTAAGCTGTTAGATATTACCCAATGATCAGAAAGAAGCATGGAGTCTTTATTCATTTCAAAATCAGCCAATTAACAAGCTACACTGAGAAGCCAACCAAACACTTTCAGAAATGACATACTTACCCTTTAGTTTGAGGTCCACATTGTGTCGCAGCCAAGGATAAACACCATAGTTTGACATGTCTTCAGGAATAGGGTGATTATATACCCAGCCATCACATGCAAATCGATAAAAGTTCTCACACGGATCTACAGATTGATTTATCTTGCTTAGGATGCCAGCAGCTACAAGAGAGATACCACACAGGTTTTGTGGAACACTTTTTCCTAAACAGAGAATTACACAAAACCATAGTCCAGAAATGACAACATTTACCAGTCTCTGCAACATGGTACTAGCCTCACTTTCAAGCTCATCTTTGCTGTTCTAGAACTGATGTGTACCCTGATCTCTGCCATTTTTTAAAAGAGCAGCAAGAATACCACCCAGCTTCTCTAGCATCTAGCACTGCCTACACAAGAAGAAACCAAAAAAAAAGATAAATTATCTGCAATGAATATTCTTGAGCACTGCACAGCAATGGCCGTTAAACGTAGCACTACAAGAACGTGAACTGCTGGAGACAGACATCTGAAGACAGGCTCACCATTGTTGTCATGAGAGAATTGCCTGAGGAATTTAGTAGCAATATATATCAAGTGGAATGTAATTAGCACTGCAGAAATTATGCACTGTTTACCTTTAGCTGAATAGCTGCACAAGAAAACAAATCAAGTTCTGATCTACCATTCACTGGAAAAGGTAATTCTAGTATTTTCAGCTCCATTTTATGACTGCATCCTTGCTAATTGTTATTGCAGGTGAAACTGGTAACAGAGAAATCAGTCTGTCCAAACAGAGACTAATAGCTTTTGAGTCTCTAATCATAGAATCATAAATTGTTTGGGGTTGGAAGTGACCATTAAAGGCCATCTAGTCCAATCCGCCTGCAGTGAGCAGTGACATCTTCAGCTACATCAAGTTACTCAGAGCCCCATCCAACCTGACCTTGAATGTTTACAGGGATGGGGCACCTACCGCCTCTCTGGGCAACCTGTGCCGGTGTTTCACCACCCTCACATTAAAAAATTTCTTCTATCTAGTCTAAATCTACTCTCTTCTAGTTTAAACCCATTAATCTTTTCATGCATTAAAGTGATTGTTGCATAAATCTATGTTGGTCAAGTAACAACGAATATGTGGATACTGGAAGTTTTTTGGCTAAATGGCCATGTGTTTTAAGGCTTATCCAAATAACTGATCAAAAATCCTAATAGGAAATCTGGTAACTTTTACAGACTTCATGGTACTATTCCTAGCATCCACTAATTCTTCTCCACCCATTCAGAGTAACTCTTCCTATGATATTTCTATACCTCAGCTGTAACTCTCTCACACACATTAGAAACTGTAAAACTACTAAATTGAAGACATTTTAGTACTTGGCAATTTTCTATCACTCCTGAAAAGCTGTTCAGCAAGTCAGGGCTTGGGTCATGATACGCTATGTAGTCAGTACACAAAGCACTCTGATCTAAAAGAGTCAGGTCATGTAGGTGTCCCAGTCTGCCTTAGTGAAAAAAACCAGCTTCTGCGACGCTCTTTTGTTCTAAAGCTCAAGATGAAGTCCCCGCACTTTTTTTTTTCATTTGGGGTTTTGGGAGCGGTGTTTTGATTTGTCATCAACCTTTCTTAAATATTTGCACTCATCTGAGAATTAGCTCCAGAGCATGGTGCCCAAGATGGCCAAGAACACTGTCAGTGCAGTGCAGAGTGGAAAAAGAATGCCGAGAAACATCCCAGTAATTTTGTAATCTACAATTTTTTCAATTTATGGAGTCCCATAGAATTTGTCAGGGTTTCAATCACAAGCCAAACACCTCACAGTATCAGCTTAATATGGCTCAGAATGGAAATAAATACTTTTATGAATTCACTCAATGCCCACTTTGTTTCCAATATGGTAATTATTGTTTGATCTTCACTGTCATTACACTTAATGGTAAACTCTCACTGATTTAGTGTGAGCAAAACTCATCAAAACTGGCCAGTGCAAAATGGGTACCTCTCTCAGGTCCTACCAAGTCTGGTCCCTTTAGGTCACATTTAATAGAAATATATACCCCAGCTCTATAAGGGTTACCACATGTATCTCTGCATGGGGGGGTGGGGAAGAGTCTGCCAATACGGAAGTAGTTGCAGATTTTGAGTCATAGTCACCACAACACAATTGTGCAAGTCTGTGCAAGATCTGGCCTTAAACCATCTCTGTGCTTAACAATTCACTTGCTAGTTTTCTGGGTGCTGGGAAGGAAACAACAAAACACACCCAAAGGCCAAGCACCCAACATCTTGTTTTCTATTTAAAAAATAAATAAACCCTATAGGAAACTGAGTTAACCTGGGTAAAATAGAGTGAAAACAATTTAAAACATGAATTGTAAATGTAGAAAAGAAATGGATCTTCAGAAGCTGGAACAGTGACTTTTTTATTTTTAAGTTTGGGGGATTTATTTCCTCATTATTACCAAAGCTTTATAAGTAAAATGTATAGTGGGGAAAAAAAATAAACAGTATAACTATCTCATTAGTATACTATAATCACGATATAATAGAGAGGATAAAATTGTTGCTTACCAGCTTCAATGCATTCTGAGGTCAAACAGTACTGTTGCTTCGGGTGAAACTTTATCAGACCTTGGCTAACTGCAAAATGGAAAACCATAATGAGATAATTTGTAATTAATTTTGACCATTGCAGCCAAATGTTGTGTACTTGATCATTCAAACGTCGGTGTAAGCTCCAGCCCTAGTGCTTCTCTGACTAGATTGATTTGAAACAGAATGTATATTGAGTGAGTGCTGCAGCTCATAACAAGCAATTTTCCCCTCCTATGCTGGCTTTCTCCTTCCCTTGTCTTTGTTCACAGGCAATAGAGAGCAAGGGCTGTCTCTCAGTGTACACTTGCACAGTGCCTGGAGTTACCACACTTACTGACAGCGAGTTCCATCATGATACAATCACTGTTGCTATCATCCTCCAGAGATAGCAATGCATCATGGAGCTACCTAGTCACCTTCTGCAGGGTGCCCACAGCTCCTTCTGGGTTTTGAGGCTTGAGATGCCTTCCTACACCTCCTCCTGAAGCAGCACTGCCCTGCCTGACCCCACCAGCATGACTGAGTGCTGACTGGACACTTTCAGGGTCCCCTTATTCCAGCCTGGAAGAAACCAGATAGCAACAGGCACAGGGATCACTGTGGTTTATATGGTGCAGAACAGTTTCTGTCTGAACTGGCTACTGAAAGTATTACAATTATATTTGCTTCCAAAAACCTTGCTGACAATAACTATTATAATTGTCATTTAATTTTTCTCATCTTTTAAAAATGTTCATTACAGCTGTCACTGAAACTTAAGCATAGGAATTGCTAATTTCAGACACTGCTGTCATGCAGCAAATAATCAGACAATTGATACTTGGGATGAGGATGGGAGAGTTCTAAGGGGTAGATGACATAAGACTCAGTAGACGTGCTCAGCAGACATAATGAAATGTCTTGTTACATCCATTATATTAATAACTCTGTCCATGGCAAAAATAAAAAAGAAAAATTAAATAAAAAATACAATAGAATGTATTAATTAATGTATCAATTTTACCAGTGCTGATAGTCACAAAGAAAATTAATATTGTTCAAAAGGGATAAGAAAATGTGAAGTGATATTCCAGCACAGGAATCTTCTACTATAAAAACCCTAAAGCTAGAATTGAATATATAGCTCTTCTATCTCTTCCAACCTCAGAGCTTTAATGAAAATTAATGTCTGAAATGGCTGGATTTCAATCACATTTTCTGAGCAAGTGAGAATGTAAAACTATTTCTGGTCAACTTTTCCCAAAGTTTGCACTGACTCAGTGAAAACACAACACCTCAACATCCTTTGTAAATAAACCAAGAAATACTCAAGATTTGGAGGCATCTGAAGATTGTAATTGGAATATTGAAGAACAGTAAAAAATAGAGAAGTGGAGGTCTCCAGAATATGATATTGAGCCATATGAAATACAAATAACAAATACTGTGTCTATTAATGAGGTGTTGCATTTCTCCTGACTCAGCTTTTCCCTGATTTAAAGTTAGCTTTTTAGAACCTGTCCAGGTCTTGAAAGTTTGCCTTTTGTTTGCTTGTTTGCTTTGGTCATTGTTGTTGTTGTTTGTTTTTCTTAAGAAAACAGAGAAAGGAAGAAAAATACCAGGCACCATTTAATTCTTTTGCACTTGATGGAAAATGAGGGAGAACAAAAAAGAATATGTAAAGAATATGAAGTAGCCCTCATGGTTTTGATAGCAAAAGCAAAATATTTCAGCTGGTTTTGTTCCATTTCCAATTTCATCATTGAAGCAAATTAAAAAAATTCTTTGGCAATAACATTTCCTTTTTAACTAAAAGCTAGTTTTGATTTTAAATCTTTGCCTAGTTTTGTTCTCTGACCTTGTTGTTTTTGTTAAGAGAACTAACCATTACATACATTATTACCTACAGTTGTGGTTCCAAAACTCAGTGTCACAGCTTCTTCCTTTATAGGCCTGTTTCCAAATTCTTAAGCAACTATACACTGAAGAAAAAAGTTCCCTCCAAAAGTCTGAAAGGGGAAAAGGCATACAAATACGCAAATAATGGGAATGTTTCTATAATATGAGAAGTCCAAAGGGCTACCAAGTCAGGAGGAGAGGCTGCCACATTTTGGTTCAAAGCTGCCTGACTTCTTGGCCAAGGGAACTGGACAGCAAGCTGCTTCCTCTTGCTCTAGACCTGGATACCAAGTAGGGGGTGGCTACTGTCCTGCCAGAGCCCACACCACCATCCAGAGAGCTGGGGGTAGGACCCTGCACGATGCCAAGTGACTCCCCCGGTAGCTCCATGCTGAAGTCATTATATAGCTACAGCCAGTAAGAGCAAGTAACAATACATAAAAATATGTGATTTTCCCAGATTCCTCTTAGAGCTGTAGGACCTCTGAGAAGAATAAACAAGAGAAGCAGGAGTATGTTACATTTCATTCCTCAGGCTGGAAAATTGAAGGGAAAACGTTTCAGGTCTGCCAGCAAGTATTGCAGATTATATGAAAACTGAAGAATAAAAGTAAATTTGAGGTGCCTGAAATGTTTCACATGACCAGAAATAGTGGTCTCCTTTTCTACAGTTAAAAAAAAAAAAAAAAAACTAAAAAGAGAGTTAAATTCAAACTTACAAACAAAACACAGTGTCATAATGAAACATGGAAACATTGCATTGACAAAGTGTTGAACCAAAACATTTTATTTTTTCTTTTCCTTTTTTTTTTGGTTGAAAACCTCTAGACAATTTCAAAACAAATTCTAAAAACATTTGGCTTGACCCACGTCCAGCATTTTTATTTTCTTAACAGTTATGCCAATGAAAATTTTCACACTGAATCCCTGACTTCAGAATAGGCCTTATCACATTCAGAAAACTATCTCTAAGAATGAATATATATGCTTGAGTTTTCACATCTGGTCTATGGATAAAGCACTTCTATATCTGACAAACTATGATGATAAACATCTATTGCTTCTTACAAGCAAGAAAGAGACAATCTAGTGCTAAAAAAAAAAATTGAAAATAATGTTTTTTTTTCATCTAGAAGCAATATTTTGCATTAACAAGTGTAATATTCATTCCTGCTCACATTTATAAAGAGTTTTGTTGAACTGAGTGGAATTATACACACTTAAGTTGCTTGCCTGCAAGTGTTTGTAAAATTTGCTGTAGAGCAGAAAACCACTGACTGAGTGCAAGCCCAGGACTTTAAATATTCCACAGAAACCTGGCAAAATTTTCTCTGTTGTGATTATAAATGAAGCAGACCTTTCAGACAAGACTGAAAGATTATAAAAGATCAGAGGGAAGCAAAAAGTATGCTTAGAGACTAAGTTTCCTCCAGTCCAGGGAAATCTCTGTTGGTCTAAAGAAATTAAAAGTTAGACAGAATTATTCTGAAAGAGGATCTGTCTCTGTAAGTTCTTACAGGATACAACACTGCTTTCTCTTCCCTGCTTGGTGGTTCTGGGTACATTTTTACTACATCATTTTATAGGTGCAGGCATATGCTTCCATGTGATATTTCAACAAAACCAACCTACAGATGATATCAAATCCCAGGAAGGAAAAAATAATTCCCTCTCTATTGTGTCCCATTACAGCTTATAAATCTGATCAAAAGCTTTAATTTTATCCCAGATGTACTCTTTATGATTTTTGAAAAGACAACTTTGCAATTTGTCATAGAACAACAAAAGAATCTAAAAAATGTGCAAGCATACGCACTATTGAAACAGTCTACAGAAATTTTAGTCAAGCCCTAAATGAAAACCAAATGGAGGAAAATCTATGAGATTCCACAAAATGTGTGCACTACAGATCCATTATCAGGAAACAGAATATTAGTGCACATTGGTCACAATCTGTGAGATCATAATCAGCATTACTAATATGAATAATCTCATCCGTTTCTCCTTGTTCTGTGAAAGAACCCAATTCTAGTTAAAACACATTCAATTGAGTATCCAAATTTAAATTCAGCATTCAAAAAATTACATGAGCTCACATTGCATCTTCCAGCTCTAGTGTTTCCACGAGAAATTCCTTTCCTTGCACATTTCCATTTCAGAATAAATATAAAATGGGGGGAAAAGAAGAAGAGACAGATTTTCACCCAAGTACGCTGTGGTACACAAACACTGGCACCAAACAGACAGGCTGGGGAGGATTGCATTCAGGCTAGCCTTGACCTTTTCACTTACCCAAGAAAAGCACGGTGCCGAGCACAACAGTGCCACTCACAAAGATGCCGAGGGCAATTCGCGTGGCTTTGCTGGCTGCTCTCCTGGCCTCGGGTACCGTTTCTCCTTCCATTGAGATGGTTTGGGATGTGCTCACTCTCGCAGAAGTCTGGTTTTCCTCTGTTGCTGTGGTATCAGTATTGCAGTTGTTCACAAACTGCACCCATGAGCTCTTCTCCTCCTCCTATCCCCTATTTACAACTTTAGGTTTCTGTCATGAACCATTTCCTAGGCACTTCCTGCTCTCCCCCTCTCAAAGGAAAATCATGCATAAAATAGTAGCTGTCTCCCACGTTTTCCTCTGACTCGGAGGAAAGGCAAGCGGTGACCACTGTATGTACAGCCTTTGCTGCCTGTAGAGCCTCTATGAGCCAATCACTCAGCAGTCCCTCTTATCAAGGGTTCCAAACACAAGGATTTCACAATATTGCTGAACAGATGTTTTAGCTATTCAAATATATATAGCTGTAAACCCTTTACAATCGAAGCAGGACTGCTGGCAACTTTTACAAATATGAGACTGATGGAAGATTTTCTTTTTTCTCCTTACTGACTAAAGTTTCCTGCTCTTAAACCACTCCTGCTGCATCACTTGGCTTCACCAGAAGAGATACCCGCTCAGTGGACAAATCCCTTTTTAAAGCTTCCTAAAAGGTCTTAGAATATCATGTAGCATTTTATTTTGGGAATTTGGTATGTGACACTGTGTGCCAAAAATCACAGTCATGCACCACAAAGTAATAATCAGTGAAACCTACAGATTAGTGCTCCTTTAAAAGCTAGATTTTTTTTTTTTTTTTTTTTTTTTTTCCAGGAAAGATATTTCAGTCCTTGCTGATATGCACTGAATCTTAGGAGATGATTCTATGCTTCCAAGTCAAGAACTACTATGAGTTTAGTGGAAAGTATCCATGTGGCACTTCAAGTTGGTGGAGAATAAAAAAAAAATTAAAAAGACTTATTTAAATAAATATGGATTTCTCAGTTTCTAGCTTAGACTTTATAATCCTCTCTCCAGGTGGCAAGGTGTCCCCATTCATTAGGTAAAAGAATTAATCATTTCAGGGTGAATTCTCTGAGCTGACTGTGACATTCAGCCCTCTGGAGATCTCTCTTCCTTCAGTGCTGGATTCCAATGTAAAACATAAGGATGCAGGGAAAGGTGGTGCCATGCTTATGCTCCCAACAACAGTTAGTGTGTCTGAGTTACTTCTATGAGGATTTATACGTTCTTATTTGAGCCCTCACCATTTTGATAAAGAACTGCACAAAGAGAGAAGAAAGGCATATGTCACAAGGTATGTGTGATGGCAAAGTTACCAGTTTGGAGACTGAATGTTTTATCCCTGCAAACACCTACACACAAACTGTCTTGGATGCAAGATGGGCATAAAGGGAAAACTCACTCCATCCAGAAGAAGACAGAGTTTGAAGGTCCTGAAACACTCACCACTCAACCCACTCTACAGCCTAGCAAGCTCCAGGAGTCCAGAAGGGCATTCTTATCTTTGCTTGGCACAGAATATGAAAAAACTATTTGTTTCTTTTCACCTGCCTGCTTGTCCCACATTTAACCCATGATTTTTAACATCCATCACCAGATGAAGAAGAGAGAAACGATGCCATGGAACAAGGAGGACCGTGTAACTCCAAGTACATGAGTTCCCATTCATGTATGAATGACTCCATGGGTGTGAGTGGATCCCTGGTTATGTACAACCCCCAGCACAACTCTGTTACCAGCACAGGTTTGAGAAGGTATTTAAGCAACATTGGTGCTATTGAGTCTTCATATCAGAAATCATTAGGAGTCTTAAAGAGGCTGCCAAAATAGCACATCCTCTGATCTCAACACTTCATTGTTTTCCCATAATCCAAATGCTGAAAAGGGCACTTTGACAAGCATTTGCTATTGGTTCCCTGATGGTTTTCCTTCTATGTCAGTATTGAACCACTGACAGTATAAATGCTGAAGAGTTATTAGGCAGATGCATACCGTCCATCAGCTTTATATCCCCTCCAACCAACATTAGGGATGATCACATCCCTAGTCAAATTCCCCTATAATTTTAAAGTTTTGCTCCCTAGAGAAATACTAGCACATACTGAAAATCATGCTCTATTAGCATTTCATTAACAGCATTTTGCTTTCAAGGTATGATCTCTTTCTAGAACAAGATTGGGCCAAAACCAAGAATGGGCCAGAAAACAAGAACAGCTTTCAACAGTGTAAAGCAGCAACCAGTTGTTTCCCATAGGAAAACTGTGAAGGGAAGAGTGAAAAGGAAGACAGGGAAGCAGATAAGAGGGAGAGGCTAGACAATTCAGTCCCCTCTCCCAAAGAGCTAAAGAGAATGTGAGGGCTATGGGAACATGGAGATATCCCAACAAGAACCAGCAAGCTCCAACTCATATGGAGAGTCAGCCCCAAGCTGCACATAATTATTCTGGCAAGAAATTCACAAATCAGCTGCCAGTAATAGAATTACTTCTTTAAATTTGGGGTTGTTGGCTTATTTACACTGTGGAATGGTATAAGGGTCCTTCCCCCTGGCTGTAGAGCCTGGTTGCAGTCAGTAACTCATCTTGGTTCATCATTGCAGAACTACAAAATTGAGCTAAAATATAAACAGCTGTAGAGGTCCATTTCTGGCAGTATTTGAAAAGGTGCATGGAGCACATGTGAATCAGCTTCTGATACTGCTGATCAGTAACAGAAGTTAATGGAATTTGATACGTGTTTCTAAAGAGTGTGCTCGCATTTGGTTGCCATGCTCATCATAACTCCACCAGCCCTTGGGCAGGTACACGATACATAGCAGCACATACCACTGGAACTACTAACAGCACTCCTAGCTGCTATAGCCCCATAAGGCTACAAGGCTGCGTAAAGACGTTCATAAAACATTGAATAGGCATAGGGGAGAAAAAAATAATTAAATGCAACATACTGTAAATCACTCTATTCACTGAGAATTGCCTCTGACCAAGACCTCACTCAAACAATGGGATCACTCTAGCATTTATAACAATACCAGAACAATGCACAAATGTTTCCACCCAAACCCATGTGCAAGACCTGGCAAACTCTCTGGAATATGCTCTGGGCTGAACCACAGCAAGACTATCCCAGCTTCTAGAAGATGTCTGTCTACCTATGCAAGTGTGCATGCATGCACATGAATGTACACCCACAAATACAAGGATGTGTGTATTACCTTGCTCTTTCACAAGTAGACACAATTCTTATCTCCAAAGATAAGAAAAGTCTTGCCTGTAAAAGTCAGGCAAGAGTGCTTGATCAAAACTAAAATCAATAGTACCATGTCAACTTCTCCCCACATAGCTTGGTTCAAGGAAGTTACCATTCATTTCTTGGGGTTTGATTATTCAATAGACAAATCCCCACGTTTTGCTACATAGATGTCACTGAACATCTGGAACAACAAACCAACCTGAGGCCAGCATATGTTCAGCCCATGATTGCTGAAAAACTTGCTTGAAATGAGTCTGAGCACTGTAAAACATTTTGTCTTTCTTGCATTTAGGTAACTTCAGAAGATGTTAAAATACTAATATTTTTAATGTGGACAGAAAAACAGTTGAATTATCAGTGTAAACCCTAAAATAATGCATTTTAAACATAATAGGTTACACCAATGCATTAGCTACAGAATACATTTCCTCAGAAGACCCTGTCGTGCACATTAAAGACTCGTCCCATTTGTGAGACAACTGACCAGTTCCCTTAAAGGAATTAGTTAAGCATGACAGACAGCTCACAATTCATCACAGCTTTGATGTTGTCCTATTAAGCATTTTTATCTTATGGTAAAAGGAAGAATACAGCGGCTACAACACTGCTGGAGGCAGAGCCACCAGATACAGCTTGAGGTATATGGTCATTACATTGAAAAAGGTGAATTAGCCCAGGTCAGAGTAAAGGCCATAATCCATCTCTTTTCAAGTGTTCCACTATGGGGCCTTGAACTGTTTGGTTTGGGGTTTTCTGTGTTTTTTGTGGGTTTTTTTTTGTTTTGTTTTGGGTTTTTGTTGTTGTTGTTGTTGTGTTTGTTTGTTTGTTTTCCTCAAACTATGCAGCTGTTGTAGCCGGAATTGGCCAACTGGGCTTTATGTACGCACGATGTGCTTGAGAAAACCCCAATATGTTGCATTTTAAGACAGCTTGACCATTTTTCCTCAGACCTCTGAATCTTATAAATGATACTCTCTTGGCTACAAAGCCCCCCAAATTTCTGTGTCGCAGCCAACAGCAACCACACTCTGGCATAAATTCATATCCTTTATTCATGTGACACATACAGCTGGAAACAAATAATTCCTTTGTTTTCCACTGGTACAGCCACATCATGGAAGGCCTCAGGGCATCTCTGAGAATGTGGGTCAATAATTAAAAGCCCATAGAGAGCCAACAGGCCTTGCAGGACTCTGAACGCTGCTGGTGGCAAGCTTTTCCACTAACTATAACTGCAACTGTGGAAGGGACACCCTGCAAAGCAGAAAACTTTGCCCTCCAGAACTTAAAACCCCAAATCAATTTTTTTTTTTCTTTTTTTTAATTCCAAGTAGGCTAAGCTATTCTCATTACTTCAAGAAAATCTTGTCCCTGTTGCAGCAAACATTGCATTCTCTGGCTAAAAGGTGCTTGTATCTAACCAAAACAGCAACTCACTATGAAAGCCATCAGCTGGGATGACTGAAGTTAAACCACTCAAGTTTGCAAGCTTTTTTAGAGCTGTTTTTGACAAAGCACTTTAATGAAACAATGCATATGTTCTCAAACAGAAAGAATAACTGCTTTAGGTCTTCTGGCAATTTTTCTTCAGGAAGCAGATTAAATTCTAGCTAAACAAAACACTACTTCTCCTAAAGGCCACATTCACACTATAACAAGAGTGGTTTACATATAGCCATCACATGTGTATACTCATCTGTCATCCACTGTATAGATTAAATCTGGAGTCCATGTCCAGTGCACATGCAGACATGGACTGTAGAAAGGCGGGGGTTGGTTGGGGGTTAAGAAATATATAAAATACTCTGGAGTAAGTCAGAGTAATTTTAATTTTTTTTTTTTTTTCATATGATCTTACTGTGAACATAAGCTGAAAAGGCACTGAAACAGACATTACCAGGAAATATGGTATTTCCTATAGCCACAGCAGTAGGTGCAGAGGTGTAGGTAGGAGACAACTATCTATTGTTTGTTAAAATATCATGTCAGGGCCAACAGAACGTCATTCACTTATTTTGCTCCGTTCAGATGTTCACACACAGATGTCAGACTAGTTATGTGAATAGTGGAAGAAACAAATTTTGGTTTCCAATGTGTTTGTGTCTCATGGATGAATTTTCTTTTGATTTCAAATGAAGATGAGAGCCACCAGACCTGCATGTGGCTGCTTTCAGCACCTACCAAGGAGATCCCCCTACTGTGCCCTCCTGGCCGTGGGAGAAGCATGATTGCCTCTGCAAATGCAACGGCTCCTTCCTACTCTCATACTTGGATCTCCAGCAGCACAAATCTACCTTCAGAAGCAGCAGAGTTCAAGAGACAGCTGAAGCCAGGAGTGAAGCAATTGCTTCACAGAAGTGCCACTGAACAGGTAATAGGCACCTGTCAGTGTGAGAGGGTATCAGGTATTTCAGGTAGAAAACCTGAAAAAAAAACAGAGTAAAAGACCCTCTAAATGCTTTACTACCCAAGGCAGTAGAGCTCAACAGTCCCACAAGGTACCAGCTCTGATGAAAGCTCTTTTTGCACAAGGGCTGTTCAGTCACATCCCTCTGCACAATGAATTCTTCTGTGCCTACAAAGAGATATACTCACACTGAAGCGTTTGTAGGAGAAACAAGAACCTTTTCACCCAGGCAGAAAGTTGACAGAATTTAATATCTTTGAGCCCAAATTCCTTCTGTCAAATTTGGTTGAAGTTAGTTGACACGGTCTAGCATTACTGAGCAAGGCTGGGTCAAGAGAGAGGGAACAGAGCAAGGGAAAGCACAACTGCATAATCTGTTTTCACAGGAAAACAGGCTGGCAAAAAACCCAAAACCATTCTGCTCTTCCAGGGTATTGTTACCACAAGCTCTGAATCTTTGTGATGTTAGTTTTATTATAATGGACTTCACTCAAGTGGATTCTTTTTCTTCTCCCATATCTCAAAGTGAGATTACCATTAACTTTGCACACAGCTAAAAGCCAGAAAAATCCCATATTAAATATGATGTCCTAAATAAAACACCCCATAACAACATGAGATTTTGTGCCTCTTGTTCAGAGGAGATATTGATTATGCCCATGTCTAATAATAACAGATAGCAGCCCCTCAGGTTGGTTTAAATGCATTTGGTCATCAAGTCCTTGGGAAAAGATCCCAGAGAGAAAAGATTGCCAGAATCAGATCAGATTGAAACCACAGCACTAGGCCCCATGGGACAGGATCATCAAGACTGAACATTTGCTTTCCTGAAGTCACAGAAATCCTCAAAAACCAAACAGGCACTAAATATAATTATCTTTACAGCCCAAATTGCTATGTCTCTGACAGCCCTTCCCTGAAGTTTGCAACATCTCTATTTAAAAAACAAACCTTTGTTGTTTTTTGTGGTATTTTCCCAATTGACACAAGGCTATAAAACATACATGGATTCATCACTGACACTTTTATGGATTCATAACCAAAACTGATTAAAAACAAAACAAAACTTTGTGTAAAAACTGTGAATGCTTGCATGGACTATTTGATATACTCATCTATATTTCTCAAAGTCAGTGCTTCAGATTTTCTAGGATTATCACATGTAGTGATATTTTTTCTTTGCGTGTTCTGGATTATTTGGTTTCAATTTCTAGTATTGAAAAAAATTTGCTTGAGGGGGGCACACGTCTGAAAGGGGCTTAAGCAAAATGGGCAAACATTGTTTCTGCTCCGAGCAGAGTAATTTAAGAAAAACACTCATGTCTTTTTTAAAGGGAAAAATGGAAAATAAACTTAACAGTAAAGTTATAATGGCATTATAAAAGGTGTTTGCAGCTTGTAAGTGAATCCAAAGACTCTGGGATGGTACATTGCTGAACGCAATTTTGCCTTCTTAGCCATCACAGGCCAAAAGAAGAATAAATGGAATAATAAAAACTTGAAAGGAAGCTCTGACAAAGAGATGTCCAGGACTGCAGCTGCTACACAGTTGCAGGCTAAAAAAGTCAGTGGCAATACACAGTCACTGTCTTTACCCCCGAGGAAAAAGTGAATGGAAAAAGAAGCATCAGAATGAGGACTTCAGTACTGAGCTTTGTATCAAATACACCTAAACTACTTGTTAGATATCAAAAACTGGATCACTGCTCCTGATAATTTTTCACCAGAACCTAAGAACAAAAATATCAAGAGTAGAGACTCTCTGACAAAAGTGCCTCAGTATGTCCTTAACTAGCTACTCTTAGATTTTTAAATAACCATACAAAGTCAGCAATACTGTTAGCAAAATTAATAATGATGACAAAAATAGTTGTCATCAGGCATACTTACAGGGAAGGAAAATCTCGTTGACCAAAATAAGTCCTTTTCTAAAGCTTGCAGAAAGGATCACACTCTTCTGAAGAAGTTTCCTTAGTTTTTTTCAATACGCATTTCTCCAGGAAATGAGAGAATCCTAGTCCACTACAAGATACTGATGAATTCACAGGTCTTTAAAACTTTGATGCTGTTTCTGCTCATGGTTATTTAAAATTACTGCAAAAATGATCAGCCTCTTCCTTGGTTGAGCTAGTTTACTGACATGGAAATTTCATTACCCAATTTTACAACAATACTCGTATCAAACTTCCACGTAGATTGTGCTTTTAATTCAAAAAGAGATAATAAAAAGTATCTTGCAATTTGAACAGAAATAAAATTGGTTATAACATAGTTATAGCATCTGCTTTACCTAGGCAAAACTCTACAACCAGTCAATAGATTTCAAAAAATGAAGTATCAGGGCCTTTGAAGCAGCAATTGAGAGAAAATAAAAGCCTGCAGGGGCATACTCCATCTCCCCAGCCCAAAGAGAAAGCACTTACACCGACACTACATCTGGACTAAGATGCACAAGAGGATTTCCTACTGGCTTCCCAAATGTGACTTAACTCCACATCTGGACACAACCTGCAGACTTAATAACTCAGGGCAGCTCAGGGACAGAAGACTAATAGACCATGATTAGAATCAGTGTGTTAGGGGCAAGAGATATCAGGATCCCAGTCTATACTGTAAGCCAGCCAGCATGTGGTCATGTAGCCCAGGCTATCAACTATTTTAAGTGAAAAACCTTCACTTCCTCCTAGAGCCTAAGACCTGCTTTTCTTACGTGGGCACTTCATACCTTTACCTAGTACCAAATCTTCCTTTAGCAAAGCAGTCCTGAGAAAAGAAGACTACTTAGGACTCAAAGCAGTGCTACGTTCCAGCTTTCCACTAAGCTGATGACATTTGCTGGAGTAAATTCATTCCCTTCACAGTCACTACTCATGCCTTTCAGAGAACAGAAAAGGTTATCAGGAATGATGCAAACACAGCTTATTTCATTCTGGGTCAACTAGTTAAACGCATGGTCCTGTCCAAGCTTTCCTACTCTGATGCTGTGACTGCATTTTCTTTGGATATTATAGCCTTTGCCTTCAGAAAATGTGCTCTTAAGAGGAATCATGTGTTTTCAATTTCAATATCATAAAATCGTTTATAGTTTGCTGGTTTTATTTTAATCATTTATTTTTCTTCACTGTATCTAGGGATAAAAGCAACTATTAAGCACTAGTTTAAGTTCCATAAAATACTGAAAGAAACACATTCACTGTTGCATTAATCTGGAAGCACTATAACACATTAAAAGCTATTAAAACTTATTTTGATTAGCACAATATAAAACATATTTTAGTGTGACTGAAGTTAAGATGTATTTGAGTGTGCTCACAACGGCATGCTTGAGAAAAGCCAAATTTCTACCTCTCACTAAAAGAATTATTCACTTCTGTCACCAGGCAGCCAAGCAGAAGCCAGGTCACAAGCATGATCCATACCTAGGCCATGTTCTTCTACCCTCCCAAATGACATACCTTCAGTACAGAGAGGTACTTCCACTAGATGAAGGAAAGCACCTTGGAGTCCTTCACCATGGCCTGCATAGCTTCCTTCCAGCTGTAGCTCACTGAGCAGGTGCTTACCTCTGTAATAGCTACAATAGTACTCCTTCACATCTGCATCTAAAACCACATTGTTGATTCTGCTTGTAGTGAAAATAAAGTGAAATAATAGGTCTTCCACTTCCTTTTTAAAAATCATAGCAAAGTAGATCAACAACAGGAAGTTCATGTTGCATGAAATGGATGCTGTCTATGAATTCTTTAAAACAAACTCCTCATAAGAAAATTATTTAAAACTTGAGTAGTATTATCATCATAATTTTTAACTTAACATCATAAAAAAGAAGAGGATCAGTCTACTTACTGTCCATTTACTAGGAGAGTTAAATCTAAACTATCTGAAACTTCTGGATGACTGAAATCATAATAGAATATCTCAAGTTAGAAGGGACCCATTCGGTTAGAAGAGATTTGGTAGACAAAGTTGAAGAAAAACAAGAAAAAAACCAAGGGGTAACTCTCTTGACAATTCCTCATCTACATTTCTAAAGCAGGTATAAACTGTGATACTATAGCATTAACTTCAAACATTTTTTCTTACCCTGCACCTTCCTCTGACCTGCTCCCCACCATTGCTAGTTCCCATGCCTGCTACCCACTCAGGTCTGCCAGCGCAATTGCTTGTCTAGCAACATAACGAAACAGACAAGTCCATAAAAACAGATTGTTTCTTCATCCATTCATTTTAGCAGTGTAGCTGAAGGGAGATCAGTGCCCCCTCTCCCTCTGCTTGCTCAGTTTTAACCTAATTGGTTTGCCATACGGCCACAGGACATCTAGCTGCAAATCTCACATCAGAGGAGTTAATGCAGGGTGAGAACAGAGATGGGAGTGTAGAGAAGATGGCTGGGACCATTTACATGGCATAGCTACCAGAAGGAATGCCTTCATAGCAACCTCTTCATACAAGCTGTAGCTTCGAGGGAACTGGGTTTAATGGACTTTAGAAAAACATTCCATCAAGGAAGTCTAAAATAGTTTTGATCTTTAAGAAGTTATGGCTATTTAAGTTTTCATACATCTCTGCATACTCGTATGCAAGCGCATCATGTCTAGAAGCTCAAGAGGGACGAGACAAGGGGGACCACACCTTTGTCTCAGCAAATGTAGTAGTTCAATCCATCTTATGAGCAAGCTTTTAATATAGCTCTACCATGAGCCACAGACTAAAGATACACACTAAGAAAGGCTTTGACAGCAGTTCAACTCAAGAGAACCACCATTCTTGCTGTTAGGGATAAAACTTCCAAAAGGTGTCAATATCTTCATTTGTCTGTGCTAAGCAGTCAGTTAGGTTAGGACTCTTAAGTTTTAATGAGGTCATCTCATTTTTTACTTACCCCAAAGAATGCTGAATTCCTCTCTTGCATTTATTGTCTTTCTAGTCACTCACATTTAAAGTTTTTTTGTTTGGTTTTTTTTTTTAATTATTTATTTAGAAGATATTCCAGGAAGGGATGCCTGCAGCTTGCACATGGTCCTCCAGAAGAAACCAAGTGATCAGCATCCATTGTCTCACCCACTCCAGGGTGACCAGGGAACCCATACACAGAACGTTGGCTGCAGAATTTCCTTGCTGTGAGAACAGTGGTCTACCAAAAGCCACCAGTCTGAGTTTTGCTCTTCTCCCTGTCCTGCAGCTGTGTCTCCTGTGCAATACACCTGGCACTCCTAGAAGGAAGCCTTCTGCGTGAGCACTGTACCTTCCATCGGAGTTGGCCCCGTATATCCAGTGCTCCCAGACTGCTCTGGCCTTACTGTCCCGGTGCAAACTTGTCACACAAATGCAGCAAAAGTGCCCAACTGCATGCACGCAGGTTGGGAGAGGCATGTACACTGGCTTCCCATTCTACATGCTGATGGCTTTTGATTGCACTCAGAAGCAAGCTCGCCACATCTCACTTGTGGTCTGGGCATTACAGTGGCTGTAAGACACCTCTATGTTAAGGCAAGCTAATTTTTGTCAGAACCAGTACAGACCACTGAGAGGGAGTGCTGGAATGCTACACTACCATGTGATGCTTTGCACTATTAAGACCTGCAAATGACAACCTGGATAGTTTTGATGTAAGAGTCAGCACATGTGATAGGGTAAATAAGTGGTTTGGTATCTATAAGTAAGTGTACTTCAGTTCACCATCTGCTAGCCCCAACTCCCATGCACTGCCTCGTGTTCCCCAGGGCTCAGTACTGGGGCCACTTCTCTTATATATATATATATCTTTATCAATTATCTGGATGAGGGGATCAAGGACACCATCACTAAATTTGCAGATGACACCAAGTTGGGCACAAGTTGATCTGCTCAAGGGTAGGAAGGTTCTACAGAGTGATGTGAAGAGGCTGGATCAAAGGGCTGAAAGTCAATGGCATTAGGCTCAACAAGGCCATGTGCTGGGTCCTGTGCTTACACAACAACTCCATGTAACACTCCAGCTTAAAAACAAGTGGCTGGAATGCTGCCTGGAAGAAAGGAGTTTGTGGACCAACACCCACAGCAGCAGAATATGAGCAAGCAGCGTGCCCAAGTGGCCAAAGCCAACAGCATCCTGCTTTGTGTAAGGAATAGTGTATGGCCAGCAGGACTAGAGAAGTGATTGCCCCCCTGTACCCACCCCTGGGGAGGCTACACCTCAAATAGCGTGTTCAGTTTCAGACCCCTCACTACAAGACAGACATTGAGGTGCTATCCTAAGAAGAGCAAAGAAGCTGGTGAAGGGCCTAGAGCACACCCCTTATGAAGAGCAACTGAGGGAACTGGGGCTGTTTAGCATGAAGGAGGCTGAGGGGAGACCCTTGTCACTCTAACTACATTAGAGGCTGTAGTGCGATGGGGTCAATCTCTTCTCCCTGGTCATGAGAAGAGGAAATGGCCTCAAATTGTGTCAGGTAAGGTTTAGATGGGATATCAGTAAAAGCTTCTTTACCAGAAGGGTTGTCAAGCTCTGGAAGAGGCTGGCCCCAGGAAAGTAAAGTCACTATCTCTGGAGATATTTGGAACATGTAGCTGTGGTGCTTAGGGACATGGTTGAGTGGTGGACTGGGCAAAAGTAGGCTGAGTTGTGACTTGATCTTAATAGGTAATTTCCAACCTCAGTGATTCTATTATTCTATAACTGCATATCAACTCTAACTCCTAAAGGTACATGGTTGTCTCAACACTCACTCCAGAAATTGTGAGCAGATACATTTCCTTTCCTTAGTATTAACTGTTACAAACATGGTATGAATTTTATAATGGTAATAGAAACCTTTTACTGCATGTAACAAGTAAAAATTTCAATGCTATCCTTTTTTTTAAAAAAAAAAAAGTCAATGCATGTTCCTTTAATTATTCTGTCAGTCTTCATTGGGGTTTTATAAAATGAACTGTCAAAATCTTGTTGCCTGAAAGAATCCTCAGAAGCCTTCCACCCCAAATAAACTGGCAGTTAGAACACACCACCAAAACCACCTAAGTACCACAAGTGATGCCAATCTTTAGGCAGTAGATCCCAGAATGTCCCAGTTTGAAGCTTAAGAACAGAATTTGAACAACTGCAGGAGTAAAATATCTTTCTAAGCTTTTAATTAAAGAAAAATTAAAGAAGGTCTTAAAATATTCTCAGCTACCAAAACAAAAAAAACTTCACATAGCTGTATATACTTATCTTTGTTATTTCACATCCACTACAACTGTATTGTTTTAAAATTCCATTGGTGCTTGTCTTTGTATATACAAAGACTACTCTCACTAAAATGTGTCCTTTACACATTGATAAAATACATTTTTATAGTGGCCACACTAATAGTGCTGCACAGGAAATACAGCATACAGTGTGTTGGACATTCATCACCAAGGTAATGAAACTTACTGTCCTCTCAAGTAACAAACAATGAAGTTGTCACAGCACTTCGAAGTCAGATGAAAAACTATAATGGCTGTAGCAGGGTTTTGAGTGTTTTTCCACACATTTGCTACTTCTGATCAATTTTCCCAACTGCATGAGCTGTAGACAGCAGAGGTGCCACTAGTATGCTTCTGCCTTCCACCCTTCCATGCTCAACAATCCATGGCAGTTAAATCCCACACTTCCTTTTCATTTGGGCTTTAAGAAGTTTGTATCATTCAGTATTTGCTTGGGTAATCTGTCTAACCTCAACACTTGATCTGAATAGCTTCCTTCTGGTCTTCATTACCAGCAGGTTGGTTTTTTTTTTTTCCCCTCCTAAAGTACTTAGGAGACACTTTGCAATCATTATACAATAAACAAAACCTAAAACCCCAATTATTTCCAGTCTTGCTTCTCCCTCCAATACCTAGAGGACAAGCAAGGCAGTGCAACCAGCGCTCCTTTTTCTTATGTCTAGAGGTGCTCCCCAAATCACCAGACATATTTGTTGTGCTGTCCTGTTTCTGGTTCCTCTTCCTGGCTCATTCTCCAATTCCTTCCCATCTGAACTGATCTTGCTCCTGCATCCTTTCTTCCCTTGATACTGCACAGTAGTTCTCATGCTTCCAATTATGATGTGCATTTCACACTCTTTCCTTCCTTTGTACTTTCTCCCTTTCTACTTTTGGAGATAAAGTTCAGTAAAATGTATGACTTCTGTATGAAGTTTACATCCTTCCACCATTCTCATTTCACATTAACTCTGCTTTTCAAGGCATCCCACATCTCAAAGAGCCACTTCTGTGTTGCTCAACATTATTATTAACCACTCCTGCACTTCCTTTGCTACTTCCATCACTTGCTCCTTATGCATATCCTTTAGTGATACCAACTACTTTTTTCCTCTGTGGGCAAGGTTTGTCAGCTTCCTCTTATTACCCTCAGGCAACATCATCTACAGTCTCCTACTCCTAAATTAAAATAAGAAATGAGAAATCAAGTACTCCTCAGTTGTCCCCATGCCTTGTTCCCTCAAGCAAACTGTCAACACCTCAAACTAAGCAGTGAAAAATAAAACAGCAGGAGATACTTCTCTTCCCTGTCATGCATCAAAATTACTCTTTAGCCTACCCTCGAAGTTTGTATGGGTGATGACTTTTTTTCCTCAAAAAGTTAGGACATTCCCCCTTTTTCCCCAACTACCAAGCCCTTCGCTGTCACTGTACTTAGGACAGATGCAAATACTCTCCAGTTAGCTGGAATTTATATAATTGTCACTACAATGTCTTTTAGAAGTCACATTCTTCTTTCATTGTCTGACATTACTGATCTTTCTGAATCACATCCCAGATTAACTTCTTCAATGTGCCCATCCTTCTATGCCAAAGCTTGCATCATTCTTAATGTGTCTCATTTCTCCTAGGCTTATCCTTTCTCTCTGACACACAGTGAATCATACTGCCATCCAAAGCCAACTTGCCACTTCAGCAGAAAAACTAAAACTTGCACTTAGACCTCCAAAGAATTAACATCCACAGTACTCTACAGAAAAAAAACCACTTTCTAGACAAAAGATCATTGAAGCCTCGAGTGATCCTCGCAAACAATAGTGTGCCATTTCAGAGTATATTATCTGAGCATATATTATATGGAAAAATAATTTATTCATATGAGACAGAAAAGATACTCAACAAGGGTCATTAAGTACCTTCATGTTTGTTAGGTGACAGAAAAGAAAGTAGTAAAATGGCAAGCATCATACCCATCAGTTCTGTCTCTAACACCGAATCCATGATGTATTTAACAATTCAAACACACAAGTAATAATAGTGTACCTTTATTTTAACATGTGCACTGCACTGATGCAGTAGATACAATGCCAGCAGTCTTCTCTTTGCACAATCAATCAAGTTTTTAAATACTTAGATCACATTTCTAGGTGGAAGCAGCATTTAGTGCAAAGAATAATTGAGAACACCCTAATATTAATCATATCTTGGGAACTGTTTGCATACATAGTGCAGCAATCGTAGCTATTTCCCAACTGGCCTTAAACATGGAAAACTGATCAACTATAGCAGGTTGCATTTGAAAATTCTAACACAAGTTTTCCTTTTTTAAAAAACCCCTACTTTAAAGCAACAAATAAATAAAACTGACAGTGTGTATATATTTGCTCAGAACCAATTCAGCAACTTAAAAAATATAATGTTCAGTGTTTGCTGAATTGCCTTATACTGCATCTATCACTTATGAAAGCCTACGGTAAAAAAGTTCAAAGAAAAATAAAGAAAATAATTCCTCCAACTCTCTTTATACTGTATCAGTTAAAAGGAAAGATTTGCAAGCACTGCTGCCTCTCACCTATCAATATAACTCAGGTCCCTGGTTATTCTTGGAACCGATTACAGAACATCCCTGTACAGCCAACACCTGTGCTCAGGCAGCCCCGTGCAGCCATGCCAGCCTTGGTACAGCAAGCCAGCAAGCATATTACATCATGTTCCAGTTCACAAGTTTCTTTGCTAAAAAACAACCCCCCCTACTTGTTGTGACTGATTTCTACATCTATCAAGCTCACTCAGGAACATATATGCTGTAAGTCCTATCCCAGTGAATGCCTGTGTGCTTAATTTTACCTACATGAGTAATCACACTAAGAATCAATGGGAATAATCATGCTTGCAAAGTTAAGGATGCATGTAATTTGTTATAGGACAACTGAATTCATCTGCAGCTAAAGAATATACCAATTGCAGTCCTGTATCATAAATGAAGGGTCACTGCTAGGTAGGTTATAGGCAATAATATCAAGGTATCTTCTGGGATGTATACAATAGAGTTAAAACACTCAGGGAAATGCAAGACACTTCTCTCCTGTTTAGAGGGAGGTTCTGTTCTTTGGGAGCATTTAGGGATGCACAAGCTGCAGGCCATGGAAGAACTGTGCCCCATGTTTATTAAAGAATTAACATGGTTTTAAATTATTGCATTTAACAGGACTGAAAGATGCTTTGATTTACTCTAAACTGAAAGCATTTTAACAGCACAACTGTACCATACAAAAAAATTATACAGCAAATGAAAAGCAAGTTTTGGAAGCTTTCTAGTATAACTCTGGAATTCTATATAGGATACTAGGATTTCATGAACAGTTTACACATGGGACACAGTAAAGTTCTCCTTTATGTATAAGAATACAGACCTTCAGAGTGCCTTTTTCTTTGTTTTCATTAACACTATCCTGAGAGGAAATCAGCTCCTTCCAATAAAACTAAGAAAATGTTGATACTAGGTGTTGAAGGAAAAAATGTCATTATGCTTCAGGATTAGAGTGTTTAGGGAAACAGTGCACTTTTTACTCTATCTTGAAAATTTACAGAAATGCACAGAATGGTTATATCCTTCCTACTGCCTTTCAAGGGGGATCTTTTAAACACTGAAAGCAGAGTTAGTCAATACAAAACACATTCATAAAAAAATATAATTTCTCAGGCATGAGAATCAGTTAAAGAAAAAGCTTTCTCTTTTAGATTTTTACACTGCAAGTGAATCTAACTGAGAAAGAGCCCCACACAATGTGGTCTATCTGCAGCAATGTAAGCAGGACTTACCCTACTGAACTATACCTGCATCAAAACAGTCAAAACTGGTGCACATGAATCCAGGTCACACCCACATTTCTTTGACCACTACAGCAATCTTTCCTACTTCAAGAACCTCATGATTCCCATAAGGTTGAGGAATGTATGCCCACAAGAACATCATTACACTCAATTTCTTGCAAAGTGGTGGGATGGAAAACCAGCTTTAATTTTCACGCTGATAAGAGTCTGCACTGCCTCTATAACCTACTGTTAAATCGATATCAAAATCCAAATAATCAACATGGCAGCAGCTAAAGAACTCCACAAGATGAAAGGTTAAAGATTCTTCTCCTGCAGAAGGGATAACAATGATGAATCAAAAGTAAATGAACAAAATTTAAGACTAGCTTTCTTCCCTTTGCAATGAGAGATTTTGGGTACCCTTTCAAAGATGAATTTTTTTTTTCAGTTATGCCTTTCACTATATGGAAGCACTGTGGTGTTCATTAAAAAAAAAACAAACAAACACAAACCAAAAAGCCCAAACAAACAAAGAAAAGCCCCTCCATCCTTGAAAAGCACCATAGATAAAAATCCATTGGGGAAAAAAAAATTTAAGTCCCAAAACAAAACCAAAATAACCCAAACAAACTCCATGGACCACTCTTCAGGGATGAAATGCTAAAGATGTCTTTTTTAATCAGTTTGTGAAGATCTAGAAAAAATAAAAATGATCACATTCTAAAGGTTCAGTGCATTCAGCAGCTATATAGTTTTGCTGCTTATTCATCTCTAAGTTGACTTTCAAAAATAACACCCTAGCTCATCAAAATATACATTTTCCATTTGCCTTTAAATTAAAATAATAATAAAAACATTTAAAGAATTCACAATCAATAGCATGACTTAAGTTTCAGAATCATCTACAGCATATAATTTAAAGTTTCAAGATGCCAATATGCAGCACGTGGCAGGCCTATATGCTCCATGCAGCAAGTACATTTAGGATAATTTCAAATAATCTTGATGTTCAGATGTCAGCTTGTTTCTTCCAAATAGTGTAGAATACCCATCTGGAGAAAATAAGCAGTTAAGGAAAAGAAAAGCAAAGCTTGTAGTACACAGTTAAAAAATCAAAGTAGTTCTTTTCACTTCTGTTACAACTCTCAAAAAGTTCTGGTAGCTCAAACATGGAGTAGATAAAAGTCTCAAAAGTTAAATCTCCCTGGATCCTCTTTTTGACTCAGCAGTTCAAAAGAGCATCCCATTTCCACTGGAACTGAACTCCATTCCAAATCAGTTTTCCCATTCCTGCTACAGACATTCGGCTGGTGCCTTTTTTTGCACTGCAATCACTGCACAAGCTATAGAAGTACTTTGGGTAGAAGCATTAGAACTTTGATCAGGAGTTGGGATCCCTCTTGCTCATCTTTTCTATTATAAAACTGCAAGCATGAACTTGAAAGAAATAGCCAGCTATCTATTTCTGAATCCCTAATGCAGACAGAGACAAAATTAATACTGTTCAGTAACTGAACACTAAGTGTCCAGGTATCTTACACTGGTTGAAGATTTAAATGTCTTCTGCCTCAACAGGGGAATGCTGCCTTCACAGATAAGGCTTCTGTAGCATTTGCCTTAGGTACCTATACACTTTAAGAAAGCAGACTTATGTTGCCAAGACCAAGCTAGAAGCAACTATAGAGCAACTGGCAGCTGCATCAGCCTCTGGGGGAGATGGACCCGGCTTCGGCAATCCTACAGCAGCTGTACTCAAACCACAGTTCTGAGATATTCCTGGCAAGATAGACAACTGATCCTCAAGGGCTCTCTTGACATGCTGGCCGCATGAGAGGTCAGAGCTACACAATTCCACCTGATTCCAGAGAAGCAGATGGGAGGATGAGATGCAAACATCACCTTTAAGGGCTACAGAGTATGACAGATTTCTGAAATTTATAATTTAGTAAAACCATAAAGATATATGCTCTTCTCTTTACACAAGGTGACATTCTCCAGATGGGAGTCTCCATGGTCACCATGGTGGAGACCTCAGGAATGCATACGATTTCTTTAAAATAGAGAGCTGGCTTTTTATGTCAACAGCTATTTGAATTTCCGATGATTTCCCCCCCAGCAACACTGGTAAACATCAGAAATTCAAGTAACCATTACACACAGTAACAACTGTTGAAATATGCAAAACAAGTAGCAATAATAAGTGATAAACCAGCCTAGTACTTGGGCTGTACTCGGGTACCTATACAGGTAACTTTTAGTCAGATTACAGAAATGAACATTTGCATAAGTAAGGATTTGTGAGATTACAGTCACTTAAATGAATGTTGCAAATGTGTCATTCTACAGACAGAAATAAACCCCTAATTTTTGATTACTTTCCACAATTCTACTGTAAACTATCGTATCTCTTGGTCATCTGTGAAACAGCATTTAGGTATCCATTCAGATACATACTCTTACTTGGAAATCTAAGTTTCAAGAAATGTAATCACCTGTACCTGAAATGCAGGTAAAGGGCTATCAGAAGTTCAAGGGCAAATGAGAAGTTAAGAGTACTGTGGGCTAACCTTAAATCATTAAGATGACTTCACAGTCCTGTACCTATACCATTATATTGTTACTTCCTTCAGAAGAAAACAGAGTAAAACCCTGCCCCGATTCTCTTACAACTGTTGATTTTAAAGCTCCATTAGGCCTATTAAATGACCAGTTTTAATAAATTTATTGCTAAAAATAGTTCCTATGTTAGCTTAAAACATTTAAATATTTTTCAAAGTAATTAAGCAGATTTCCTATTCAATTAGTTTAGAAACATTTTGCACACTTCCACATAAATAATGCAGTAAGTGTTCAGAACACTTTGAGGATGCATGCTTCAAATCACATACATGTTGCATTAAGGCCTGGCAACTGTAAAGGCAAAAATAACCCGTTTCTCTGAAATTGTAAGCTACAAGGGCAAATATCTTCATACCCTCTTTCACTCTCTCTCTCTGGAAAATGTTAAGATCAAATCTGACGTTCACTAGAGAGCTGACAATAATGAAAAACAGGAGGAGCCTGTAACAGTCAGTATGGAGTCCAGAAGAGCAGGCTACAGCATTAAACTGAATCAAGACTGGAGTAGACAAAGAAGGGAGGCAAAATGAACACACATAACAGAGGAACGGCTGGGACAAAGTTTCACAACACAACATATTATTCATAAGCAGAATGAAGTCTCCTGTCAAGGGAGGGACAGTCACAGCAGGCATTACGCTGCAGAAAGATTTCCTGGGAGATCACACAGAAGTGGTAAACACTCAGGGCAAATACAGCCAACAGAACCACCCCAATGCAGATTAAAATGCCCCTTTCAAGCTAATGGCTTGAAACAAATATATAACTGCTTATATAAATCTTGTCTGCCACCCACATAAAATGAAAAAATTCTGAAGGACTGTTCCTGCAATTATCTTCAAAATAAAACTGCAGTAGTTCATTTACTGTGAAAAAGAAAACATTAATAGTGTTTAAGTTAGAACTGCCTTGAGATCATTACCTGCAAGCAATCCAAGGCTTGCTTGATTTAATACATGCTCTTTACTCTTTTTCAATCCTTAAGGATACAATTCCATGTAGGAGGGAACACACACAGTTTCTTTTGAAAACTCCACAGGACAATAAAGCCTGCTAAGCTGTTCTTCATACAGAGTCAAGGCATCAGTCAGATTGATACAGTTTCCCTGCAGGAAGAAAAAAAACCAACACAACAGAAAAGTCCCAGTTACAATCCAAGAAGAAGAGTTGCAGATAGATATATACACTTTTTACATTAATGTGAGGCTCCCACAATATTTCTGAATCAGATACGTGCTGTTGTTAATATTTAATACCTACAAGGCAAATACTGAACAGCTTGTCTTCATTCTGCCTACAGCAAACAACAATTTGTAACTTTTCAAGAAAGGGTAAGTATGGGGGATTATCTATCTTCTCATTACCAGAAACAACCATTACATTAGGGCTTCCAGTTGAAACAGACCACCATGTGTTGTTTATCTCTAACTTAACCTATTTAACCATTTTCTTTAGGATTGCTTAAATATACCAGTAAACAGCATTACAACATCCAGATTTTCTCAATTATTCAGCATTGCCTAGGTCTGACAATGTTTAAATTCACTATAAGTTTAAGTTCACTATAAAACCCCCCTATAACCTATTAAAATTAAACAGATTCTTCCACAGACACATATGACAAAATAAATCAGATGATACAGACTTTGTGGCTGTAGGCTATATTGTCTTCAGTTTGTGTATCATGCTTTTTCAAAAGGAAGTGATTCCTGTGGTACTTTTTTCTTGGACTTGTATCTTATCTAAGAATATTAGTAGTAGCATTTTTGTGAACAAAAAAATTAAGATTTTTCTCTAACACTGCAACTTTGAATTATCAGACGCACTGAATTCTCAGCATTCCTTCCCAAACAAATATTACCTAAATGAATCATTTTTGGGGGGAAATGAAAAACAAGAACAACCACACAGAACAACTCTAATTACAAGGACAACCTGTCCAAAGCTAAGTATTAACTAGCAGAAATCACTGAAAGATATATCTAGAATAACCATACAGATAAAGCTCCAATTTGAGAGTGATTATCACATTTGAAGATTTAGCAAACAAACAGTGAGCCCACAGAACAGACTGAACAAACACAAACTAGCCAAACCAACAAAACTCAGTTGTGCAACTTTTATTAAAGACAAACTTTCTTGTCAAGTTTCCTGACATTCTTGCTCACGTAAGTAACTGAGCCGGCTGGCTGATGCTTCACAACCTTAAATACAATGACCTTAAGAAGAAAGTGGCAAATGTAGGCTATTTGGACTCTAATTTAAAATGGCATAAAGTTGAATATAGTCACTGCTGCACGGCCTACAAATTACTTAGCTTTTGTCTTCTGGGTATAAGATGCTAAATAAATACCCACCAAATATGAATGTACTGTTACTATCATAGAATCATCAGGGTTGGAAGGGACCTTAAAGACCACCTAGTTCAAACCCCCCTGTCATGGGGGGACATATCCCACTAGATCAGGTTGCTCAGAGGCCCATCCAGCCTGGCCTTAAAAACTTCCAGGGATAGGGCTTCCACCACCTCTCTGGACATGTTCCAGCACATCCATATCTTTCTTATTATAGGGGTTCCAGAGCTGAACAGAGTATTCCAGCTGGGATCTCACAAGAGTGGAGTAGAGGGGGAGAATCACCTCCCTCAACCTGCTGGCCACACTTCTCTTGATGCAGCCCAGGATATAACTGGCATTCTGGGCTGCAAGAGCACACCGATGGCTCATGTTGAGCTTCCCATCCACCAGTACCCCAAGTCCTTTTCTTCAGGGGTGCTCTCAAGCCAGTCACTGCCCAGCCTATATCGGTGTTTGGGATTGCCCCGACCCAGATGCAAGGTCCTCCTTGTACTTGATTTTGTTTAACTTCATGAGGCTGGCATGGGCCCACCTCTCCAGCCTGTCAAGGTCCCTCTGGATGGCATCCCTTCCCACTGGCATGTCAGCTGCCTCACACAGCTTGGTGTTGTTGGCAAACTTCGGCTGAGGGGGCACTCAATGCCACTCTCCATGTTGCTGACGAAGATGCTAAACAAGATTGGTCCCAATACTGATCCTTGAGGGACTCCACTTGGACACAGACCCACTGACAGCCACTCTTTAGGTGCAGCCGTTAAGCCAGTTCTTTATCCAGTGAACTGTCCTTCCTTCAAATTCATATTTTATCAGCTTGGAGAGTAGGATGTCATGCAGGACAGTGTCAAAGGCTTTGCTCAGGTCCACATAAGTGATGTTGGTTGCTCTTCCCCTGTCTATTGATGTTGTGACCTTCTCATAGAAGGCCACCAGATTTGTCCTTGGCAAAGCCTTGTTGATTGTACCAAATCACCTCTTCATTATTCTTCTGCCTCAGCAGTGCCTCCAGGAGGATCTGCTCTCAGTCAGTGGGGACTTCAGACTGCCATGACTTGGCATATGATAGAGAGCAGTTTAGCAGCCTCATCCACCAGTTCCCTCAGCACCCGTGGGCGTATCCCATCAGCTTCCATGGACTTGTACACTGAGGTTCATCAGATGGTCACGAACACCAACTTCGCTTACAATGGCAGTTCTTTCATCCAACCCCTGCCATTATCTTCTGTGACTCCAGGAGTGTGGCTGAAGCCCTTGTCAGTGAAGATTGAGAACCTCCGTCTTCTCAGTATCACTTGTCAACAGTTCACCCATTTCAGTTCTGAAGGGGCCCACACCTTCCCTAGTTGTCTTCTTACCATTAATATATCTATAGAATTTTTTTTCCCCTATTTCCCTTGCACTCCCTGGCTAGATTTAATTCTAGCTGAGCTTTAGCTTTTCTAACCAGGTCTCTTGCTGCTCAGCATTCTAGTTGTCCTTTCTTCCACTCCTTGTAAAGTTTCTTTTTGTGTGACTGTGTCCAGGAGCTCCTTGCTCATCTAGGCAGGTCTCCTAGCATTCTTTCCTGCCTTCCTCTTTGTCAGTATACTTTGCTCCTGGACACGAAGGTGGTCCTTGAATACAGATTCAGCTGTCTTGGGCCACCTTTCTGTCTAGGGCTTTGTCCCACAGTACTTTGGCCAGCAGATTCCTGAAGTCCAGGATCATAAGCTTGGAATAAGTCCTCCTAGTTGCCATGAGGATCTTAAATTATGTTGCTTTGTGGTCACTGCAGCCAACGTTATCCCTGAGCCTCACAATGGTCACCAGCCCATCCCTGTTGGTGAGAACAAGGTCCAGAAAAGCACCTTTTCTTGTTGGTTCTTCTACCATTTGGAGGAGGAAGTTATCATCTACACATTCCGGGAACTCCCTGGATTGCTGGTGCCTTGCACAGAGACAAGACATTCTATGATTCTGGTTAAGGGGGAGAAGACAGTAATGGTCCTTGTCACGCTGACAGACAAATTAATTTGTGGTCTTTTACCTCTACCACTTCCATGAGGAACCTTCAATCTCAACCTATAGGCACCAAACATGATGCCCAACTATGCTGCACACTACACATGAACAGCAAGTTATGATGATGAATCTACCATGACCACACACCATGTGCATTTCTGGTCTTATGTGGGGGTGGATGAGACACCCTCAGGAGAGGTGTCCCCAGTTCTTCCCTAACAGTTGGGTTTACTAGCTTATAGTATAAAAGTCTTTTACCTTGACCTCCTTCAAAGCCTACTTTCTTTTTCCAATTTCCAAACAATGAAGGAAAAAAAACTAACAAAGAAAAAAGAAGCCCAGAAAACCAAAAGCATTAACTAGCATTTATGCAGTTACCTTAACATAAAAATCCTCAGCTTTCCCACATATTTTACTCTTTCAGTGAAGGAACAGCTTTTATCACTGAAGGCCAAAAAAAAATAGAAAGGCAACTTTCATATTAATGAATACACAAGTCCTAGTATCCTAGCATGAGTCAGTCACACAAAATGACTGCAAGAGACCTGAGGCACAAATGTTTACTATTCATCCAGGATCAAATCAGTCTCAATGATATGAGGATATGCGTTAGACAAGAAAGGTCTAGTTTAATCAAAATGAGGAGAAAAAAACAACAGTTATTTACTAATACAGCCAGTTTCCTGGTTTCTAGATTATTCTTTCTGTTCATGGCTGGACAGGCCAGAAGCCTTCCAGCACATGTACTTCTGAGCAGAGTAATGCTTTTGATCTTTAAAAGCTCTGAAGTCTGCAAGACAAAACCAAGAAAGCCTAAAGCAATAGACACCATCTGTAGAATGGCAGTATCTTCCCTCTGCTCTGAATAACTTCTGGAAATGTTTGCACAGGCACACAAAATTTTGAGCACTTTATTCTTGCCCCCAGTCGATGAATGAGTTATCTAAGGGCAGGAAGGGAGAAGATAACGTATGTATCTCACATCTGACTGTGAAAGAATATAGATGGTTCAATTAAAAAATAAACATAAGAGAAATCTAGTTTATAGCTCTCTTACAGGCACAGCTTACTCAATACTTTAAGACCCATAACTTGAAATAGAAGTCAAGTTCTGTAGGATCCCAGGGAACAAAGGATGTATTGAACACTTACAAAACGTCTGCACTATCTGTCTCACAGGTATGCGCTGCTCTGATAACGCATTGTGAAGCTTTGAACTCGAAGAGAACAGCCTTTAAGAAAGCTGCATTTTACTGTTTTGCTTCTACTTTTTGGTGCTCACAGATTTTTAAGTGTCCTTAAAATAATTAAGTGCACACAGCCATAACTTAATTTTCACAAAGCAATGAACTAAGTTGAGTTTGACCAACTACCCCTGCTCTTAAAAAGCAACATACAATGGGCAGAGATCAAAACAAGCAGAGATTTTATTTTAAATCAGCATGTCCAAGCAGCTCCATCCACACAGCTTTTTCCATGCAACAATATCAGATAACTAGAAACAAAGTGTACAATGCACATGCTGACTCTGGGATTTAAAGTATTTTTGTACTACTTTATTAGTACGTTGGGTTTTTTTCCCACAAAGTATGTAAAACATTTATATTTCCAAAGTAAAAGGAGACTTTATCCTACTGTTCTTCTGAGTTTTTTTGCATTGTGCTCAAATTTTCAGAAGGGGAGAATCTGAACTTAATAAAATCTTATATAGACCACCTTTAAGAAAGAAATCATTCTTGGAAGCTCTTTCAATAGAGCTTCCATAGAATGTTTATCATTTTGATCACAGTCCACAAACATGTAATTGTTCATTTGGTAAAGGAAGATAGCATGTTTTATATTGAATATATCATATTTGGGTACCAGAAAACAGAAGAGGTTTGTGTAAAGTTCGGAGATGAACACGAACCAAGCACAACTGCACAAAGGACAACAATGAACAGACCACAGCAGTACTTATTTAGTAACCCATTATTATCCAGGGGACTGTAGCAGTTATTTGGTTCAGCCACTCTTTACCAAATGTGTAATTTGGTTTCAACATCAGACTGAATGCAAAAGAAAACTAAAACCCAACCTGTATGTGTAATTTAAGTCATAAATAGAAAACACTGCTAGGTAATTTACGGAGCATACTACTATTACACAAGTTTAACAGGATACACAATGAGATGAAAGTATCCACAGTTTCCCAGACTGTCACTTCAGTATTTCATCCCTTCTCCCCTCTTCAGAAACAGACAAATCACTGCAGAAAATGTGGAAAATCATTTATAGGAACCACAAAACATGCCAATAAGCAGTTTTTACTTTTCAAATCCACAACTCCAAAATCTCCAAATCAAGATCTTACCTAAAGGTAAGATACCACTATTATTAACACCTTTCTGTAGGAAGTGACCAGCTTTATCAACTAAGACTACAGTGTTGATAATGTCAATCACACTTACTGTTCTTGGATTCCTAAAGTATCATACAGGGAACCAAGTCCAGAATGCAATACAGTGATCAGTCTAAAACTGTGTTCATTTTAACTCCCTGCACCTAATAAAAATAGTTCTGTGGTAGAGCAATACATTTTTTTAATCTGAACAGCCACCATGTTCTCAAACAATAACAAAACATTGGACAGTGTTTAATAAGCTTTAAAGCTGATGACTCAGTTACACTTTTTCAAAGGTAAATAAGCAAAATCAGACTTCCTCCCACACTGTTCAGTCAATTTTCAACACATACAAAAACCCTACCAAACTCCTCTGCCTGCCTCCTCTTAATGTTTGTTTCATGTCAAATCATTTGACAGGTAAGAAATGGGGGAATGCTGAAAAGGCTTCTTCCCCTAGTTAACAGGCATCCCTCTGACACAAAAGTAGTTTTAAACTAAGACTAACTGAACTGTATTTATAAGACCTTGTTTAAGAGTGATGATTCCTAAACTGTTTCACAGCTTTAGCATTCTGAGTTTGCTCAGTGCTTGCACACACTTTAGCAGCTGATGCCTGTCTGCCAGTGACAAATTTTTTGGGCTTTCATAAGGTATACATTCTGTAGCACAATGGATTTAGTTTCCAGGTTTCTACTACACAATGCACAACAAATTTAAATAATTAAATACAGCTCCAGGCAGCCGGTAAAAATAATTTTAAAAATCCCTAAAATAAGCAGTAATAAAAATAATTTTTTTAACCCTGTAAGCTCCAACTAACTCTACACACCTAAAAAGGTGACGTGCCTGTCAACACGTTACAGGCTGAATTTAGGCCACTATACTTCCTCCAACCTTAGAAAGTAAACTAGTGATGTGAAAGTAGATCATAGAGTCCCTTTCCATAATTGCCTATTGCCACTGAATATCCTTGTCTGTGACAGTATACCAGAGAAGTTTTACTTTGAATTTACCAGTGGGTTCTATTTTTATTTTCTAATGGCAAGTGTCAGAGTTGAACATGTCTTCAACCCCACCTTCCATTTCAGAGCAACTAAGAAGCAGCAAGATATATAAGAGCATGAAAACACCTAACATCAAAGCTGGGTGACAGGGTTGGCTTTTAAGGAGATAGAGGAAAACCTGACTGAAGGTTATCTTCACTGGCCAAATGATCAATTAATTTGAAATTGAACTGTCAGTAACACAAGGAAATGAAATGCTCCTTATAGACTCCCAAACTGCCAAATCACACAGGCTCAATGAGACATGCATCTATCTGTTCTTCCAGCCTCCTTTCATATTGTACTCAAGTAGTACCCTGCTCCCTCTTTGGAAGTGCTAATTAGAAAACCCACACAGCAGCCAAAAAAAGGAGTGTAGCTATGGAGCAACATCACAGCAGCCTGGACATATAGAGGGTAGGGCCGCGCTCTATTACAAGAGCAGTCAGGAAGTAACAGCTTGGTGAAGGGTCACATGTGCATGTGGGAGACATCTATCCCTTGCACCAGTGATTAGTGCTGTTTACTAGAATCCAAACCCAACAATGAATGGTCCAAGACAGTTTTTATCCTGCCTAGGTTGGATGACCCAGACAAGGAAGGAGCAAATTCCTGTTCAGAGGTATTTTTAAAGGTTTCACTTCATAAACAGGCTGAAAATGACAGCCTGCTCAACCTCAAAGGATTAGGTCAGCAGAGCAAAAGCTTAGCACAGAAAAAGTTATTTTCCTAGCTACACATAGTTCACTGTCACAGAGATAACCTTACAATCAGTCTCTGCATCTTACAGAGCATAGTTTCACAGCTGCTGGGACTCATGTGCTACTTGGAAAGTACAATGGTTCAAAAAACCAACAACTATATCAAACTAGTATCTACAAATACACATACTCCACCGAAGCTTAAAAAAATCACTTGGGCAATTTAAAAAATATACTGGCTTTTAGAAGGTCCAATATCATAAAACACTTCACATGTTCAGAAACATATCACTAGGAAACTCCCATTAGAAATGCAACTACTCTGTGAGATAGGCCAAGTTCTTACATCCTCACTGACTCCCACTCCTCTCGCTGGTGATGGTTTGGAATCCGCACTTGCAACTGGCTCCCCTTGGAAAAGGCAACACTGAGCAGCACCTCACAGATGAAGATCCATATTACATCCCTAAACACTTCAGAATAAGGATGAACAGAAATACAGCAAGCCGTATGACCCTCAAGCATCAGAGTAGTGGGATTATGTTAACAGTAAGTTTTCAAGCACAAGCCTGGGGTCTTAGCCTCCAGAACTTGCATCCCTCTCTAAGTTTAAGGGTCCTAAAGCTCAACTTTCTCTGTCCAGGTCCTATATAAGCTACCAGACTCCCAATGAGAATGATGCAGCTAAAAGAGCAAAGCCATGCAAAGCAAGGCTGCTACACATACAACTAAGTTTTTGTTCTCATTGTGATTACTATTTGTCCATGCATAGAGCAAGTATTAAGGCATTTCCCTCCCCCCAGTATACTCAAGCACAAACTAGCAGAAGGAGCATGAACCACCCTTTCTATCCTTTCAGAACTGAAACAAGCAAAAAGCCCCTCCTTTACCCTACAATTAGCCACGTATGTTCTTGCATTCCCTGGGAATAAGATTAGTCTGAAAAAAACCTTTCAGAAGCAGATTCTCTCTCTAAATGTTAAGTACTAGGCAATGTTGGTTATCAGTCTCCACCTAGTGGAGAGAGGATATTCTGCAGCAGCATCTGGAGACCGAGGAGCACCATGGAATCCCGAGGGAACAACCAGGTGTGCTAGAGCAGCATGACAAAAACCCAACTAGCTCTTTTGATAATCACAGATAAATTGTATCCGAGTTAGACAGCTCTAGAGGCTGTCTGCTGACGGTTCATGCGCTGAAAAGAACATTTTTCCAAAACCTGTGCAGAGGTCATATGCACTTCCATCTATTTGTCTCAGTGGCATTTGCAGAGTCAGGCAGCAATACATTACATGAAAGGCTGGCATTCTGTGAAAGAATTCCACTTTTGAGTAAAGCATTTCTTGAGCACAGAAAAAATTCTAACAAAACACACAAGGTAACCCCCCCTGCAAGCAGAACTATCAGAGGACAGGCTACAAACTACAAAGGACACAAGTTTTGAACATTAGTACAACATAATGCCAAGGCAGAAGCAGCAACTACAGCTACGGCCCAGTAGCCAACAGGACAGTGACCCTTTTGCAGCATCTTTCCTGTGAAACATTTCTTCATCGTAAAAAAGGTCAGGCTCTAACAAATAAGTCACTTTTCTGGATTATATTTTAACGTATTTCACGTTTTAGAGAACTGAAACACACTTCAAGAAAACAAGCAGGGAGGGGGGTGTGCACACACAGTCCTGGATTTTAAACACACAGATGTCTTAAAAGGTATGCAATTCCTTCAGCAAGTAAAGTACAGCCTGCTACTTAAGATAAGTGTCCTAGAAGTAGACAGCCAGAACAAAAGTAACTTACATTTCCAATGTCAATACACAGAGCTAAAACCCCAAGGCATTTAACAACTAACGTATCAGAGCATTCAAACCCATTTTTTAGTTCCCAGTGTGTGACTAAGCTCAGCTACTGAAGTCCATAGTGGTCATGGTTGAACCTCTGTCCATAGTCTAACACAATCCAGCTTCAATTAGTTTAATTCAAAAATCTAATTTAATGGAAGTTATAGACAGCTGCTTTTCCTTAAAGCACCCCTAAAAATTAGTTCTTGCTATAATCAAGACTACTGGGTTTTCTGAAGGGTTTTTCTGATCAGGCCCAACTGGGAAGAAGCTACAAGGACCATCATATGGGCTGGGTAGTGTGTCAGCAGATATATCAAAATCTGATAGCTGTTTGTCCTAGTATTAACTTTCTTTTTTTCAGCAGTCTCAGGAAGACAAAGTTGCCAGAGCACACTGCTTCTATAGTCCAGGACTTTCACTGGTTACCAGTTAGCTACAAATCCAAATTCAAGCCACCTCAATTTTAACATTGTTTCTTCCCCATCCTGTCATGTCCCACCTTGTTGCTTTAGGACTGTGAAATTGATTGTAGTTTCACAAAGGCTTAAACCCACCAGGACCAGCTCAGCACTGATGTCTTTTTTTCCTGTGCAAGCAGAGATGCTGGAAAGCAAAGTCATCTCCTCCTAACAGGACAGGCAGCAGGGCTACACCAGTCTTGACCTCTATGGGTTTCAGCTGATAAAACAACCTCCCTGTACCCCGGCTGCAGCACAGTCACTACTCCAGCTTTCAACACAAGCTTCTTCCCAGAGTCCTTCTGCAAAGTGTGACAGATACCTGTCCACAGACATACATTTGTGCACATTCTAATAAAGTCAGCTAGTCTCACTGTATTACAAGTATGACAACTGCAACACAAATGCTTGCTCTGTACAAAAGATGTAGAGTCCTTTCATATCAAAGTCGGTCATAAATATTTCCACTATTAACAGAATACAAAAGTGAGTTTACAGTGTTCTTTACATTTCAACCACAAGATTATTTGTCTTGCCCAAAGAACCATGGAATTTTAAAATCAAGCAGCACATTAAAGTTGCCAAAAAACTCATTCTGTGAGTTTTGCATTTCTATAAGCCTGTTCAGTTTTACAGTAAACCAGGTTCCTTTACATACCTCAAACACTTATGCTGATAGGAACAGAGTTCAAATGCATAATTTTAGGTGTTTATTTCAGATCTTAACAAGATTATTAAAGTTCTGTTCTTAGATGTTGCACACATCAATAGAATAGTTAAGGTATGGGCATGACAAATGAAATAGAGACTTCTGCTTCAACCCAACCATCTGCTGGGACTTGTCATGCTTTTGTACAATAGCATGCAGCTTTGTGACATTCCAAATTCAGGGTAACATTCAGAAAATATTTTCAGATTAAAATTATACCACAGATTACCCATGAGGTGGCTATACTTGCATTAGGAGCAGATAGTAAACAAATACACAAAAAAAGAGTATTTACTCCCAAATGACTAATTTTCACATCCTATTGAAACTATGTTAAATTCTTACACCTTTATGGATGACATTTTCACGTCTTACACTCTACAACTGGAGACATTAGCTTAAAAAACCAAACAGTATCTCTTTATAAAAAGTAAATCTGTTCTGCTTTTCCAAGAATTGCTTACAGCCAAAGTATTCTGTAGTACACCTAGCCCTTCCTTGAAGTTACATTTACATTCAAGGATGTAAAAATGCTACAATTCAGCTGAAAAAAAAAAGTCAGTTCATGAAGCCCAAGTTTCATGCAAAAATCCCTAATGAGTCATTAAAAGGAGAAAAACAGCTTGCAAATAGATTTTAGTTGGTTTGGGTTTGTCCCCTTCCTTTTTTTCTTTTACCTGAAAAATGCAGACTGCAATGCTTTTTTACATCTAGATACCATACCTGTGTGAAATATTTTCCATCTTGTTTCAGGACTTTCATTGAGAGGTCAAGAATCAACCGCAGAAATTCCCACGTGGAATCTGCATACAGATTATGATTTAAAAACAGACATCACTATTATATTTTCAAGACTTACAATGTACATGCTATTTAAACAGTAGCTATTCTATACCTAAAAATAAAAGCACAAAAAACCCCAACAAAACAACAATCAAGAAAAACACCAAAACCAACCAAAAAAACAACCAACCAACCAACCAAATCCCAAATAAAACAAAGAAACAAAACCACAACCACCCACAAGCCACATAACCCATACACAATAGCAGTGATGGTGGAAGTTTCTCTTATTCTTCACAGTAATTTTACAGACATTTCCAAGAAATTATGGGAGGAGGGGAATTTACCAAATCTGAACTTCCCAAATATGAATTAATGTCATTCTTGAGAAAGTATTATTCTGGATTAAGAGTACAGCTTAAAGTAGTCCTAGGCACATGCTAGTTTCTTCTAACATTCAAGAAAAAAATCTAAATTAACAGATCATTCTTTGCCTCTCGATTTGCTATTAAAGGGCAAGATTCAAAATATTTTTGTTGCAAACTGCCAACTGTCATGCAGCAGAGGGGCAGAAATGTGAAAAATACTCAGAAATTTAATAAAATGAATTAGAAGATTAACCTTCTTCTGGAGATGTGGAGATCGGAACAGCTGTCAGATCATTAATTACATAATCAAACATCCTTCCTTCTTTGGCATACCTCTTCAGTACGGGAATACAGTCTTCAATTAGAACCTATAAAAATGAAATCCTGCAGAGCTAGTGCCAAGATACCCTAAAACTGACCAGGTAAAGTGAACAACTGTGGTGGGGGAAAGTACAACATTAAATATACATTTAATTTTAGGCTCCATTTTCACCATGCATTTATTTTTAGGCTTCATTTTCAACTTTTTACATCATATAAAAAGGAGGAACAGTTGTAGGAATTATGACAATGACAACAGAGGTGCCACAGGATGGCATTTCCCAGCTCTGCCACTGATTGCTTGGTGATCACTGTCTACCAAATGATAACAACAGTTAGCAGTCCCCCAACATACAAGTAAAGAAGGGCCACTGACTCATGCAAAGTAGCACGTGACTTCAGGGAATTTTTTGTATGCTTTTTTTTTGCTCACACCTGTAAACTAGTATCTGTGAGATCTTTATGCTTTAAAGAGCGGAACAAAAAGATTTATAGTACAGATGTCAGATTATAGCTAGCCTAGTTTGTACACTGAGATGAAGCACATAATGACCATAACTGCAGGGATGCATTAATTTTTTTAACCTTTAAAAAGTGAATATACTAGTAGGGTAATGGCTGGAGACTTTGCCTGCAAATTAATTTTAAAATGTGTACTATAAATTCAGATATTCTCAACAGTACAGGACAACTAACTTAGTTATGTTTCTTCTATCTTCCCCTAAGTTTACAGAATGGTGGTTAACATTGCATCCTTACTGCTATTTCCTCTTTACTTGTAAGCTGTGGCAATAAACATGTTCCTACTTTAAAAATAATTACACATAGCTTTTAAGGAGTATAAAAGAGTTTGAAGATCAAGAGTTAATATTTTGACACTAACGTATACTTTCAATGTAAATCCCACTGCCAGCTATTGAAATTTAGGATGGATTTTTTTTTTCTTTGACATTTCTAAAATTAAGAAAAATTAAGACACTTCCTCAAAACTTTGACAGAGAAGTCTTCCAGGCTAGGTGTAACTGTACTCGAAATACTAATTCTAATGAAAGAAAAACAAAAGGTTACCTGATAACATTCTCCTTTCAGATTGTCCAAGACATCTCCGCATGTTTTACGCATGTATTTTTTACACCCGTCGATCACCATTTGGTCAATGTTGGAAGCTGGTTAAGGCATTCTACATTCCAGAAATAACACAGGTAACAGTTTCTACTTCTTCAGAACCAAAGCCACAAAAAGGTGACAGTGACAGAGATAAGATGTGTATCTTAGTATACAGAAAGCAATAATTAGCCAACCTCATATATTCACCTCCAGATTCAAATAGAGGTTAAGGAGGTGCTTATTTTTGTTTTAAACCAGTATTTCTGGTACTTTATCATTACTGTGAAAGCTTGAAATGTGAACAAAAGGATGGTGTATTTAAAAACGTCAAAGCTAAAACCAGGTTAAGACTTTAACCTAGATTAAAAAAAAATAGTTTTAGTTTCTAGCAAGGGGACCCCAAAACCTTAGAGGATTTCACATGGCTAACAATGGCTTACATTACAAAATATTTCAACTACAGAACGTTAGAAACTTGGTTTGTATCAGTATTTAAGGCAAAGCAAGAGTTGGTTATTTGACCATCGACACAATTCACCAAGTTCTGATGCTCCTATTGATTAAACTTCTTTGCTTCTAGGGATTATTTTTTAATAGCTTTCTTTAGAAAACCAGAACCACCCAGGGAGGTAGAACTCAGCACAAACCACAAACTTGACACTCCTATCTTCTGTTAGGAGACAGTATCCTGCATGAGATTGTTCCTTTCCAATTCTATACAAATGGCAACTTAAGTACAGATTGGGAACTTTAAAGCATGTACTACATGATACATATACATGTAGTCACTAGGTCTGAGCTGACAGATGTCATTTTAGACCCTACTACTTCCTTAAATCAGAACCTGCTTGTTCCATTTTGCTTAATGCAAAGACAGCAGCAGAAAATGCAGGCTGAAGAATATGGAAATGAATGATCAGTCATTTGACAAAGGATATCTCTACCATAGTAACCATCTTTGGCTTCAGTTTGACTATCTCATATAGTATACCTCCATCACCACCTCCTAGGATTAGCACTTCTTTCCCAGTGTAGTCTTCCTTTCCACTGCCCATTATGGCTTGAGTATATGCCAGGTCACTCTCTGCCAGATCTGAAAGGAAGAAAGGGAAAGAGTTGGACAGAAACATTACATCTTGAGTTCTTCTCATTAGTTGGCATTAAAATTTGGCATTCACCAGGAGGTGATATAACACATACCAGAGCAAGAGCATCTGCAGAAAACCTAGCTTGCAGACAGCGCAGACTAGAGGTGGCTGGTGATTTAACAGAGCTAATGAGATCTTCCTCAAAACCCACATGGAATTTCTCTAGCTCTCAATGCAAACCCAGCAACGGCTACCTCAGCATTAGGAAGTACAGTATGTCTAGACAAGCAAAGTTCTATAGCAAAAAGCTGTCAGTACTTATGACTTGATGCCCATGCTTCAGTGGGTTTTTACCTCAGACTAGTGCTGCAAGAGACAGACAAACTTGTGAAAGAACACTGGACCCCAAGTAACAACAGCAACCTAAATGCCACCCCCCTGTGGATCCCTGCACAGAAGCATTAAAAGTGACTTAACACCTAACTGCTCAAGAGCTCTAAGGCCCTTCTGCTGACTTGTTCACCATTAGCTTCAAAGCAGGCAATAACATTCCTAAGCTCTAACAACAGATCTGAGCTACAAATGCAAATCTTAGTGCAGCAGCACATCATGGTGTATCTTACAGTTCTGCCTAGAAATCAGCACTTCACTTACAAGTGCATAATAACAAAACTAGACAAAACAGTACCTTAAAATCCCCCAGAATACAAATGAGCAATGGCATACTTCCCTTTCTATGAGGCACATTGTGACAATGTTCAAACAAAACTGCATCTCTATATGAAATTGATGAAAATACCTGGCTAGAAGTATGGAATACTGAATTTGGTGATTTCAAATATATTTCTAACTGAATTAGAAAATACCTTTCTAATGAATTCAATAACACCACTTTTCAGCTACCATGTGCACCTAAATCCCCCTGACAGCTGCAGAAAGTGAAAACATATGCAAACATATTTCTAGTGATTTCAAAAAGCTATAGTCAAATTTCTTAATTACTCTGTCATTAGACTGAAATTATTCTATCACTAGTGCAGCAACATCATTTACCTCAGTCAGTACTTGCAAACACAAGTACTGAGAGATTTTACAAAGCATACTCCTTGATGCCTAGATCTAGCACACAGCATTTTTATACAACGTAAAAGAACAATAGCCCATCTTCTTCTAAGTTCACTTTCAAAAATACAAAGATCAGCGGGCACAGAGTACCACATACAAAGACCCTCCCATAAAGGTTTGGTTACTCTTCTGATTAACTTGAGTTAAGCTAAACATTTTGAAGACAGTCAGTCAGAAGACATTCACCAACAAAGCAGCAAAATTATTTAAGATACAGCTGTCCTGTATCTCTCCAAGCAGGCAATTCCCTTAAGATAATCAAGGGAGCAGCAAGAATAGCCACACTACACCAGCACTTACTTCATGCTTCTTTAGAATTCCACTGCACTTTGAAGACCAACAAAGTTTTACTGTCAAAGAGAAGCCCTCAGTAGTTTGGACTTTGAACAAGTGTGTAAAAGCTCATATGAAAGAATGGAGCAGAGTAAGCTCTGCTAAAGAACGCAGACTTGTAATCTCCTGTGACACCTTCCACAGCAAAGCTGCCAACTTTGGGCAAAGAAGAAGTTTTTTTTTGTACTCTAGGTTTTATTTTGGTCAGTCTAATTAAAATACTTAATGTACAGGAAAAAATATATGTGTACATGCACATACGTGGCTTACAGCTTCAGAAATACAACCCTTAAGCTATTAAAATTGTGCCATAGCAAAATAGAAAACAAGACTTCCTTCAATTTCACACAAAAGATCATTATATGATACTTACTAACATCCCCACTGAGGATAAGAATATTCCCAAACTGTTTTGAATGCAGAATTTTAATATTCTGAAAAGGTGAATCTTCATCATAGACAACTTCATCTATGTCATATTCCACCAGGCGTCCATCAGCTGTGGGCCAGTATCTATCAATAACACCTCCCCTCAAAATGGCTGGCAATCTAGAAAGACAAAAGAAAAAAAATTAGAAAACGTTTAAGAATAGACATTTTCAAAGTGCCCTCTAAACATCCTGTGGATTCACCCTAAGTAAATATTTACAAGGGATATGTAAGAAAACTTTCAAGATTTAACACTGTTACAGGAAACGTGTTAGCCATGTGTACTTACGCTAAGGCACAGAGGAAGTATAACTGGTGGTTCTTTATGTACAACTTCTACAGTATGCATGCGAATCTGTCTCTACCTTGAGAAGCATTTCTATATCATAGCAGCCTCTGCAAAATTATTGGCTCATGACTAGAAATGGATACCACACAAGAGCAGAATGCAGTCCAAAAGTCATGACAAATTCTCTTCCCACCTTCAGCTCTGCTAAGAATGCCATTTCTTAGAGATTAGTGGATGTCACTCTTCTGAAGTTATACTAAGAGACATTTTAAATACATACACGAATAGTGAACTATTAGTGTTTCAAATTGAGCCCTGCAGTGTATCACAATAATCTTTGCTACCAACTGACACTTTGCATTATGTTTAAAAAGTGGTTCAAACATTTGCACAGATTGTTTTGGTTTTGTTGGTTGCAGATTTGGTTTTGTTTTTTTTTTTTTAATTCCATATAGAGGTATCTTAGTTCAAATCAGTATTTCAACTATAAACACAAACTACATTTGAAGTGACACTGATCAAAATTACTGAAATCACTTTTAAGCAAAATGCGTAGACAAAGTTCCCATACACACTTCACTTAAGGGTTTGTTTCCCCTGCCGCACCCTGCAGAGAGTGTATCAGACCACCTGACACAGACAAGCTTCTTCCAAATTCACAGGCGATTCCCAATAAACATTTCAGAAATAGTTTCTACCCTTGGAGAGCCGCGAGATGGCAGCACACAGCGAGAGCAAGAGCAGCCGTGAACTACATCAAGACAGCAAAAAGGCAGGAAAAACTTTTTCCTGCAGCTTCAATTTTGAGATGCGTATCAGAAGCCAAATTTGTTTCACATCCTTCTTGTTAAAAAATAAAACTAACAAAAACAAAACCAACAAAAAAACCCCAAACAGGTGAGGGGTGTGACACGATACATGCCAGATCCACTTTCTAGGAGGTTCATCTTCCTATACTATGGTAACCAAATTAAGCTAGATCCCTTCAGGCAGACTTGTATCCCAACCCGTTTTTAGCCAGTCCCTATCATAGGGATTCCACAAATTCCTTATCATATTTCAGTATTAAAATATCCTCAAAGAGTTTCTTCCCCATATACACTATTATCTACACTTGTACACTCTGCACCAGGTGAGGCTTTAACAGGACAAAGTAAAGCAAGATAACTACCTCTGTGTTTTATATACTTCTGTTCAAGAACAATCTTCAAGATATTAACACCACTTTTCAAATCACTACCACTTCACTTGTGGTCTCACCTAGCCTTCATACTACTTTCTGCTATGGCAACACTTAGTTTTCTCCTTTTGTAGTTTGTTCCTTGGCTTTACTGAATCTTGTGGATTTTAAACTGCTTTTTACTTTTCTTAAGCCATTTCCAGTTTTGACCGTGTGCTTTGAAGCACTTGTTGCACCTTCCAGCAAGTGAATACCTGCTGTAAGTGCTCCCTGGCTTCAAAGTGCCAGTCATTGTCAGCCAACCACCAGGAACACACCAAAGTGAGCTAGCTGTCATTTCAAATCCATGGGGAACTCCAGCATGAAAGTTGTTTAATAAGCCACAATTAGCATCCCTACAGTTTAACATATAGTGTTGTATTTAAGTAACCAAAACAACAGAAAGCTTGTAAAGCCTCCTCCTTCAGTTATATTGAAGAAATTTGCTACAGAACATTTCTATCTTCTTGGCAGGTAACTATGCACACAGGTTGCCCTGATGTTTTTGCCACACATGCTCAAGACCTGTGCCACAAGGCACAGGCAGAGCTGTGAGAAAGAGCTGCAGAAAACCTTTTCAAGGCAAGGCCTCCTCACACCTGGCCCCAGCCAGAGACACAATGCAGCTCTGCCCACACCAGCCCAAGTATTTTGTCAATACATGACACCTACCTTGGTACTACAGTTCAGCCTGGCAGTCAAAGGGCTGGAGCTGACCAGCCCTGCTCACCCTGTCCATGAGCTGTGGGATGCAGCCCAAAGGGTATGGTTCATGCCCTAGCCTATAACCCTGTCACTCTTGTATCCCCAGCCCTTCTACAGAAGTCTGTTCTTGCTTCTTCATTACATTTTCTCCCACTATTTCACACAATCATTGTGGCAAATTAAAGAAGCCATCTTTGCCCAAAGTAATCATACAGAAGATAAAGCTTAAAAAAACCCCCACAAACCTCATAGAAACTTCAGTTGTGCAATACGATAAATTTTAAATTATTAGGGAAAAAAAACATGCATAAATTCATACTCCAGGCTATTCATCACAGTAAAGCAAAGCATAATTTGCTGCTTATCTTTAGCAACTATATGGACAAGCCACATACAGAAACAGATGAACTTACCGTTTCACCCTTTTTATATTACCATGAAAAAATTCTTTCATTCTTTCTTCTACTTTGTTTAGAAGCTGAAAAAAAATAGCAAATAAGACAGCTGGAATTTATAGGTGATCAATTAATGTAAAATAGCTATTAAATTAGGCTATTTGGAAGGCAATAAAAAGTAGCACCTGCAATGAAAGGCTTTGAAATGTAACACTAGAAGCCCAGGAAAAACAAGCTGGTCATCTTAGCCTCATTACTATCAAGAATGTGCATATTGTACCAGCTGTCATCGCTGCCTTAACTGTCCTCCAGGATAACAGATCTTTCAGGCACAGCCAAAGAGGGAATACGAGAACCCTGTAAGGTTCCATTCCAGCCAAAGCAGTGACCTATTCCCCTGCAATATCCAATTTCTAGAGCTTTCATGCTGGAGAAGATGAAATTATTTTTTCTCTGTGGGGAAGAAGTTTGACTACAGAGGCCCCCTCCACCAGACTACAGAAGGAAAAAATGTCATATAGCAGATTGCAGGATATGCAATGCTTCTCCATTACTGCCCTAGGTACACAAAGAGACTTGTCCTAATCAAGGCTGCTCTATCTTTACAATTTTTACAGCAAAGAACACGCAGTCCAGTACTCACAAAAGTACGTGAGCACAGACGCATATGTATCCACAATAGGTGTTACTACTCCTCACCTATAAGCATTCTGGTTTGAACTAACTTTGATATTTAAAAATCTCTTACAAAGATATACTCTGATAGACCTGAAAGAAAAAAGAGGGGCTTCTCATGCAGTTTGATAAGCCTAGTATAATAAGCATCACTCATACCTGATCGACTTCCTCTCTTCCTTTAGCATGATCGCTGTAGCTTTGCAGATCCACCAACACTAACCCATGAGGGTGAATTCTCAAATTGGCAAAACTACAAAAAAGAAACAGTGATGATGATTTTATTATCAAAAGTCAGTAAGTGAGGAAAAAGTCTGAAACAAGTTATATTAAATTCAAAAAATGCACAGATCTTTTCCCAGGCGTCTATAACTGCTGGCAGTGCCAGCTTCACTCTTCCTCTGAAAACCACAATGCAGCAAACAGGAAGTTTGAAGAGCACGCCAGTCACTCAAGAATAAAAACAGCAGGCATCAAGGCAGTGAAACAGGGCGGTTAAATGAGAGCAACTACAGTAGAAATGAAAAATATACTACTACTCATTTCTAGTATCTATCACTTTTTTTCTAGCTTTATAGCAACTATTCAGAGACAGTGTTCACATTCAAAGGTGAATAAAAATTTATAAAGTGAGAAACAGTAGGTGTCCTAGAGCAAGCCATAGATTTGATTGTCAAGTATTACAGCAGCAAATTCTCACCAATGAATACAGATGCAAGCTCGGCAAAACTCCTACTGCATATTGTATTACAGGATCAATTAAAGACCAAACACCAAGACTTGCTTGTGCTAGGTGTTGGGTGGACAAACGTAGGACCTTCAAGAACTTGCAACAAAATAACACAAAATACAAGATTTGATTTTATTTTCTTGTGCCCTTACCCACAGTAGCAGAGGTGACATCCTTTCAATACTAGGGAGGGGGAAAAGACAAAGAAATCAAAATGCTACAAGAGGACTACGTAAAAGGAATGGAGGGGAAACACCAGCTGAAAGAAAGGACAAGAGTGGATGGGAACAGGAATAGCCAAGGCAAAGGAAGAAAGGTATTCAGGAGGGGAAGTTCTTTAGTACACCACAGAAAAATCCCAGGTAAAGCTGCATACAATTCTCTGAATGCCCCTTTTTTGCTTGTCTGCTCTTACCACCCCACTCAGCCCCAAAGGAAAAACAAACCCAATTCTTGTTGGGACAAAATTTTTAGGTGATCTGCTGTCTTTCCTTATCACTCCCACTTGTTTGTCCCTTCCCTGAACTGTCAGCCTCAATATGAACACCACCTCGCCCGTGGTAGTGGGAAATTTGGTCAGCAAACACCCTTAGTAGGGGCAGTCAGAGATTAAACCCTCAATATTTTGCAAGTGTTAAAGATTATTGTTTTCAGCAACTGTACAACGATAACATGATGAAGTGACTGAAATGATTCAAGAAAAACAGTCTTGCTGGCTGTGGACAGCAGTGATCTATAGCCATGACATGTCTACAGTTGACAAAGAGACTGGCGTGCCACCCACTTCTCTTCAAAAAGATGAGCCTGGGAAGTCTGGCTTTCTCAAACTTCATGCACAAGTCTTAAGTCTTGCCTTCAGAAGGAAAGGCATTTCATAGAATGTTTTGAGTTGGAAAGGACCTTAAGGATCATCTAATTCCAACTCCCCTGCCATAGGCAGGGACACATTCTACTAGATGAAGTTGCTCAGCCCCATACAACCTGCCCTTGATCACTTCCAGGGAGGGGACATCCACAACTTCACCAGGCAATGTGTTCCAGTGTCTCACTACCCTCACAGTGAAGAATTTATTCCCTATATCTCCAAATATACCCTCTTCCAGTTCAAAGCCACTATACCTTGTCCTATTACTACACACCCTTGCTAGAAGTCCCTTCCCAGCTTTCTTGTAGGGCCCCTTCAGATACTGGAAAGCTGCCAAAGTATTCCCAGAGCCCTCTCTTCTCCAGGCTAAGCAACCCCAACTTTCTCAGCCTGTCTATCTGTCAATATCTCCCCAATTTAGAGACATTACACAGTTTATTAAAGACTGACTTGAATTGTTCATGTGCTCTATAAGCATCCAGTTTCTTTAAAATGCCTCCCACCCAATAGCAATATTTAGTGGGTTTTGGTTTTTTAAATTTGAGATTGACCTCAAGCCATGTGTATTGAGCATTGCTAAAGCTCACCTTCCTGAAAGATTTCTTAGAGTAGACATTTACACAACTGCATGCAGTTGAAAACATAAGTCTGATTGTGTTCCTCACTTGATCAGTGACCAATATTTGACTCTTGAGGGCAAGGGACTTAACAGCATTCTGGGTGACAGTGGTGTTCATGTAAGGGATAAGTTTTAATAGTTGAGCCTATCTGATGAACTATTTGGATGCTGCACATCCATGTTATTTTCTGCATATGACAAAGTAAAAGAGGAGCTCAAGGAAACAGGTTGTAGCTGTTGACCATCACCTACATTTAGTTCTAGGCAGAAGATGAGGAAGGAAGAGAAAAACAGATCTCCCAAAGTCACAGATATTAATTAAATTTTAAGTTGAAAGATGTAACTTGAACGCAACACAGTATGTTCAACCTCTTTTCAGAATTAAGTGTTTCAAGTATGAATAGGAGAGAACTTAAATCCCGAAGAGACTCTAGCAGAACTGGTAATGAATGTGGGGTCATGTTATCCCGAATTAGTCATATGTACTTTCTTCCTTGATCTTTGGCACTGGTAGGAGTTCTAGTATTGCCTGTGTTTCACTGTCTCTCTAATGTCTTTTACCTTCTGTGTAGAGACATAACATGGTCCTCTGTGATCCTTACTCTTTGGGCATCACTTTTGTCTCTGCCTCTGCCCCTTCTCTAGAGGTTTCTGATTCTCCCTCTTCCTTCAGGGTAGCTGGTGCCCAGCAGACTCTTATTACACACTGGAGTTAAATTATTTCCTCTTCTCTTTTAAGTGAATGAATGAATGGATTTCTTATCACTTTCCATGTGTCGGCCTCTACTGCAATTTCATTACTGCTTATACTGATCAGAATTAGGGCTGCCATGACACTGTCTTCCTGCTGTCTCCCTGCCAGACAATTCTTACCTTTTTTCTTTGAGATCCAATATGCTAGGGCTGTTTATTGAGCTGGTTGAGGGAGTAACCCGCCAAATATAAGCCCCAATTTCTATACAACACACACACTCACAGCATTTCCTCCCAAGTACCTGCAGGTTGCCACAATCTTTTAGTGACCCTCCCCCTACATCGCATCGATTGCCCACTAGGTGTCCTCCCGACAAATGTTTTTGATCAGGGACAAGAAACAGCTGTACTCCCAATGGCTATTAACTGAAACCACAGTATAGCCTTAAAATATGCATTCCCCATGCACCAGGAAATTACTCCCGAGTAAAATAAAACCACATTGTTTACTCCTTGGTTAATTTTTGTTCATCCTGTCAGAGTAAAATAAAGGTGATTTTTTCCTCTTTAACTACCTTGTAGAGTGCTACCACTTAAGAGACCTGGCTCGTGAGCAGTAAGAAGATTGAGTATTTTCAGCATCTAGGACATTTTAGAAATGTTTCTCTCATACAAACTATGTAAAACTGTTTAAGGAGAACCAGTGAACTCATTCTACTGTACTTCTGCCAAAACCAAATCAAAGTAAAGAAAACCAATATGAACTTCAACATATAAACACTTTACCTGCATGTTTCAGGAGTGCAGAGCTACAGACAGAAATAGTGTCTGCAGTTCATTAGACAGCATTGATATGAAGGTCTGAAATCTGGCACAGTGCCAGAAATATTTACCCTGTTAGAAAAACTTATTATCATTTTATTCCCATATTGCAGAGGGTGCTATTTACACAAATAAGCAACAGCTTGATTGTACCATGACTCAAGTTCCCCTTTAAATTCTTTTCCTACAAGAATCACATAGCTATCATAAGATTTGACAGTTGACATTGTCTTCACTTCCCTGTGACAGCATAAAATACTTCCTCAGTCTGTGTTGCTACTGCCTTTACTTCAGAGTCTTTTTTTTGGGCAAGAGGCAAGGAGAGACAGAAGAGGGTTGCTCTATGAAACAATCACACAACTTTAGTGTTACTGTAAGTGGTATGATAAGATCATAAGAGAGACACTGCAGAGCCATCATTTGATTCGTCAAATTGTTACCAGAATAGCAGGGTCCTGACACCTGAGGCAGGGGGAAGGAGACGCTGCAGGAGTGAGGGTCAGAGGGATGAAAGGCAGGCACCAGACTGGAGCAGTATAATAGGGCAAGAACTCAAGTCCTGAGCATGCAGCTGATAATCTGACAAATTCATGGTAAAAAAACCTTAAATGAAATTCCAAATTCTCAAAGACAATGATACAGATCCAGGTTAGTAACACCTTAGTTAGAAGCCACTTGGTTAAAAGTCACTTGATTGGAAATTAACATCCAAAATATCTAAAATGCCTGTAGAGACAAAAAACACACAGCAAATGGTACAGGTGTACACTCAGAAAATCAACCAGACTAGTCACATTAAGGAAACAGCAGCAGGCCAAGGCTGAACCCACAAAAGACTTACTGCCTTCAATCAGGTGAGAGCAAAGGCAATGCTGGCTTTTGTTACTTTAGACTTAGCTGCTTGGCAAAATGCACATAAAATGCAGGTTTGCAGCAGCAGCTCTTCTAATATTTGGGGGAGGTCTTTAAAACCTATGATAATATGGCTTCCCTTGTCTACCTACAAAAACATAGCAATTACTTCACAATCCAAATGAGAAAAAAATATGAAAAAAGTTTTCCTCAGGTCTTCCCTCCCACATCTTGTCTTAGAAAAATCTACTTTCCATTTTCAAAACAAAAGTGCACACTTGCATGCTCTTTCATAAAAGCAGCAAGAAAACAACTGTGAGAAGGAATTCTCTTTTCCATTAGGCAACAAAATCTGCACGTGAAAAGCAGCCCTCACCATAACAAGGCTCTACTTGTGCTGCACCTGCATACCTGCCACATCTCCTAGAGCACTACTTCAGCTTTTTGTGCTTGCATGCAAATGAGTCTCAGCTATAGAAACAGTTCCATCAAGTGCTGCATCTTGCCACATGAACTACAGGGGATATCAGATATTAAGAAATAAAACCCAATTGTACAAATCATAAAGTAACTGTTTGAAACAGAGACGTTTTAGAGGATGAGCATCCTCTTTATATATGAAAAGAGCCAGGAACAGGAAGATCAAAACATTCAAATACAAAATGTATATCCAACCTTAGTTACTTGTACTGAGCAGTGAAAAAAAGATGTATTTAAGAACACATTTCCCCCCCACCATGTCCTGAGAATAAAACTGGCTAGACAGAGAGGTACCTACAAACCCCTCTTCACCCATGAAAACTTATCTGCTGGCTAACTGAGTCACTATAGAGTTCAAGGACTTGAAAAACAGCTTTCCAATAAAAGCACCACTTGTCAAGATACTCATGAGGGAGGAAATGAAGACCAGCTAATACTAGGAAACCCAGAAATAAAAGTTACAACATTGTTTCAATAACTCATACTTTTTTTAAAATGCTCTTCAACTTAGATTATTTAAGGGACTCTAAGGTACTAAGCAACCAGTTTTTCACTACACCATTATTCCTGTTCTCCTTTTACAAACAAAAGAAATTATCCATTGAAAGCTACTACAGTTCGAAACTGTTGCCTACCTCTAGCAACTGGTTCCAGTTCATCAGCCCATTTTTGCACTCTGGGTAACTTCATGAATAAACTACAACATTTTAGCCTGAAACAAAGAACTAAGGAATGTTCATCCTGCTCTTCTAAAATATGCTAACACAGAAGAGAAGCACAAACACTCACCCCCTCTCTTCATGGTGTTAACATTCATCATCCTCAGTGACATACAAACCAAATTCAACTGCATAAATCTTGCACTGTTATAAACAGGGAAGTCAAATGCCAGCAGGATTACACTTCTCTAAGCAAGAATTCAGACAGAACAAAAGCTTAAAAATGCATGCATGTATAAAGGAAGTCAAAGCTTTTCTAAAAGACAGTCTTCTACTGTAGAAACAGTGACTAAGTTTCAGGGTTTGTGGGTTTTTTTTAAAGAACTTTCAGGTGGAATGTGAGAACAGAAGGAGCATGGATGCACGAAGGACAAAGAAAAAATGGTAGCTGTACACAGTATGTAAGAACAGTACTTGCTTACAAGCAGTGATACTCTTAAAATATACTATTAGTTGAAAAGACACTCAATTTCCAAATATTAGCTTTAAAGATTCTCTTTATCCTAGAGTTAACTTTTTTAAAAAATCTGTTATAATATACAGATGGGCCCTATGACTGTCTCTATAAAGTACCATATATTACAGGAGGAAAAAAGATACTAATATGAAGTCTAACTGTCCAATTTAAGCCCCAGTAAGTGACACTTCAGTAAAAGCATGCTACTTAAGTTGACCCTGAAAACATTCCAGAAGTGAGCTGAAAACATACAGCTCAGGAAAGCAAAACTATTGGGGCCTCAAAAATCAGAGGCAGAGCTCCTCTCCTGCGTATGCCACTTACTCTTCCCCAACCAGCTAGTTGTGGTAAGCAGGTTGGCAAGGCAGAGGGAAGTGTCTCTATCCCCACCAATGCAGACTGGGATCCAAGTAGCTCAAGTGAGCCATTTCCTGCCCAGCTCTAGAGCCTTGTGTTGACAACCCCATTAGTAAATGTTTTCAGCTGAACTTCCCTCAATTATGTCCTTTGTCAGAGTAAATCACAAAGTAAATGGACCAGGTAGAGCTGCTACATGTGACTTTTTGCTTGCTTAGCTGCAGACAAAAGAGAACTGAGGATCTGTTGCTTTGGTAATGACAACAGGAAAGCATGGCCTAATCCCCAAATCAGCTCCAATTCGTTTAACATCCACAGCCCTCCACAAGCTGTTCACACGGTATCTTCTCTTCAGAGAAGAAGTGTTGTCAACAGCAGTGCCCACAATGCAACAATCTGTACCACGGGGCATCATGCTACAGGGGTTCTCTCTGCAGACTTTTCAGTGCAGACACTGTTTATCATATGGCAATCTCATCTCAAGCATTTATTTTTTTTCCCTGGGATTAGTACTCAGCTTGTTATGTTGACTACACATCTTTGTCTTGCAATGCCTCAGTCACCTTTAGCTGGTTAAAAATGTGTTTATGTGCATACTCCTGAAACTCTTACATTCAGCACCAACTTACACATCTTTCACACTGGGGAACTTTTATGACACAGAACACCCAGCCATCATTACAGGAAAATGCTCATAACATACATACTGTCCAACACATTTTCCCCCCTTTTTTACTACAAGCTACTTCAATTCCCCAAGTACACTTTTTTTGGGGAAGGAAGAAAGTCTGCATGCCCTCACTAATTTCTTCCTAGTTGTCAGATACTTCATTTCATGAGTATTAAAATCTTATGACCGTTTAGGTCTCCAGAATAAAATGCAGAGATAGTACTAGCAGTTTTAAAATAAAGCCTCTTTAGTTAGTAACAAATCCTTTATGTTCACCAGTTCACTCTTCTCACTCATGAAATATTTGTTGTGCAGTTCTGGGGTTTTTTCTAACCTGTCCTGTCTACTGGCTTTAGCTTTCACATCCTTATTTACTTCAGTTAACTGAAACTACATCAACTGACATTAACAGAAATATGCTGTTTAAGTGTGCCTTAAGGATATGCAGTTTCTTTAAGTGATCCAAAAACTGAAGGAAGTTCAAAATAAAAAAAAAAATCCCAAAACTGAAGCAAGGCTTCTGTGAGTTTCCAGAGACCTCAGCAAGTTCTCCTGCACAATACTGTTTCCTAATTCAGTGTTTATGAGGCTGGCAAAGCACAGCAAAGTACTTTAACTCACACCACTACAGACAGTAAGTTGACTAGAAAAGCAAGTAATTTCCAGCAGAAATAAATCCAGTATACACTAAGGTTCAGACAGCAATGAATATATCAAGCAAAAGCAGTAACAGTTCTCTATTAATTCACATTTAACATAGCAGCAGAAAAAAAAAAGCCACTTGCAGAGTGAATATTAAGTTCTTCCATGCTCTCTTGTTCTTCACTGTTCAGTTTTGAGGCTGCACCACAAACTGCAATTCCTTATTATGTTTACAATGGTTTCCTAGATAGCTTCCATAAAAGCTCAACTATTTCCAGACCTCTATTATATCAGAACTTTGAGAACTTATTTCATAAGGGTTGAGTCTTCATTAGCAAACAGGATTTTTAACTGACAACACTTGTACACAATTTAACGTTGACAAGAGTAATTTGATACTAAAACCAAACCCAACTATGACAATTAAGCCACATTTCTGCTGGGGAGCCCATTCATGGTTAGATTAGGGAATGCAGATGCTGAAGCACAGAACACATGGGGGAATCAAGGAAAGGTCAGGTTGCAGCACCTGCATATTTATAGGGAAAAGGGAAAGCTACATCTCACTGCTAAAAAAACCAAACAACAACAAACCACAAAAAACCCAGCTCAAATGGAAAGTGAAAGAGCAAGTCAGTGAGCCTGGGCAAATCAGAAAAGGAAAAAGTGGTGTTACAGCAACAGAAAGTCCATTCATGTCTACATGGACACCTCAGTATTTAGAGCACCTAAGTCCTTATTTTTTTCCCCTCAAAATTCAGTATTCTCTATCATTTCTCAGTGAGCTGAAAGGTTGAGGAGCACTAGTCTAAGACGTTTAGCATACAATGTTACTGAACATATGAGAACTAATACTTGACTAAACAAGCTGCATTCAACCCAGAGGGCTCAAGGATCTGAACTCCCCTGAGAGTAGACAGGCCATATCCACACTTACATCATTTAACCCCAACTCTCCTTATGGCCTGCATGGTATTATTCCTGTGGCCTCAAGACAGAGAGATTTCTCTCTCAACTACCAGCTACCACATCAACACATACGAAGTGACAAGGGCTCTGCTGCAGTTAACAGTGAAGTATTTTACATCAAGATGACTGTATGTATTATAGGCCCTGGAGCACAGCACAAGGGGAGTGAGTGACAAAAGTAAAGCTACTTAATACAACTGCATGATAGCAGAAGCAGCTCAAAGCATGCAGATTCACCAACACTGCCTTTTGGGAGGACTCTGGAACAAACCAACCCAGGTCCCTGCCAGCTGACACACTGTTGGTGTAACTGAAGAAGAAATACAGGAAGCAAGCTGGCAGTCTACAGCAGTATAGATGGCTGAGTGACTGCCCTTACACCCCAGCGATTTTACTTAGCACAGTAAAAAGTGGAAAGAGGTATCTGGAATATAATAGACAGAACCCAACATAACAGACCCTCCTTTTCTTCCCTGCAGGAAGGCTATTAGGCCCACCTCCTCATCTTCATCTTCCTACAGCAGCAGGAATACTGTGAACTATCATCTAGTGCAAAAGCTTAAGTTTTATTCAGCAGCACAGGGAAAAGCCAGATGACTCAGTGTCATGCTGCTGGAAAGCAAAACAGTAAAACTGGGGGGGGGGGGGGGGGCGAGCAACACACCTGCATGAAC
>JANIJG010006459.1:0-23962 GCA_024611175.1 Megaceryle torquata | reverse complement strand
TGGTGAGGAGGAGGAGGTGGTGAGGAGGAGGAGGGGGAGGGGGGGGGGGGGAGGTGAGGAGGAGGGGGGGGTGGGGGAGGGGGGTGGGGGGGGGGGGAGAGCGGGGGGGGGGGGGGGGGGGTGAGAAGGAGGGGGGGGGGGGGGGGGGGGGGAGAGAAACAAATGTATAACATTAGTATGAATGCTTAGCAATTGCTGAAGGTCATCTGTTACACATGATATTCAGGAAACAGCATCCTACTCTCCCCACTTCCTGCCTCCCACACCATCTACTTGAGGACCATCCTGAAAAGCATAAGAAATGATTAGAGGTAAATTTTATAGTTCTCCAGCATATTGAGTTCCCCAGCCTATACTCAGAATGGCAAGGATATTCCCCACAGGAACTCTGCTTTACCACAGAAACTGGCAACTTGATCAACTTTCTTCTGTTAAGAAGAGTGCACAGTACACCAGTGCACAGGTTTGCCTCTCAGTAGTTCCTCTCCACCTCTCCTACATAGATGTGCCAACTTCCACATCCTTTTCCCCCCTGCTTCAAATATTCATTAGTATCACACTAGCACTTGAGGAAGACAGTGGAATTTACAGTAGCGATTTTTTAGTTGACAGTGTAGTAAAAGAAATTAAGTTAAATACTTTATAAAAGTCCAGATTTTAAGGACCTTACTCAGAAATGCTTCTAGATGTCAGTTCAGTTATCCCCTGAAAAAGAACTTAATGATTGGGAAAGATATAAACATAAGAATAGACTCATGCCAGCTTAGTTGTCCACCCTTGTGAGGCCACAAGTTTACCAGAGTAGCTGGTCTACACTACACCTTTCATATATAAAGTATAGAGAACAATAAATACCAATACATTCACACAAAGTAAACATACAGAGACAAATTCCAATGGAAACAAATTCTGAGAGACAACATATTCACCTAGGATCTGATTTTCCTAATAGTTATTAGTTCTCTCTCCATAATGTGAGAGCGCTAGTATGACTTCAAAATCCTTAGGTATTTCTCATGTACATTAGGAGTGTGGCCAACTGAGTTGCTTAACAGGACACTCAGGAGAAGAGAGCCAACAAATAAAAGCTTGTTTAGCTTAACTCCAATCCTGAAAAGAACGAAGTAGAGAATTCAGAAAGAACAACAGCAGCAAATGCCATAATCAATATCAACAACAGAACCAAGCAACTGGAAATAAATGAAGCACAATAAAGTTACAGTAGGTACTCAAACAGGCCAGATACACATGTACAGTAATCAACTAACCCTGACACTGTAAAGCAGCTTCTGGAATTAAAGTCAATCTGGCTTTGCTTACCAGTTTGTTCAAGTAGATTCTGCTTATGCGAGTGTCACTAATGACACTAACCACCTTTGTCATACTGTTTAGTTACTTCAGTTTCTGCTTAAGAATTTCAAGTGTATAATAAAGTGTTTAAAAGCCCATACTAGACAGTTTTCATCATTCACATGTTAAGGTTAAAACTTGAGCATATTTAAACATAATTCAATTGTCAGAATTACTACATATACATTTAACCGACTTGAGTGGTCCTGCATCTGGAAGGACTGGCCTAGAGACCAAGATACCATACAATGTTACTGCATCAATACAGCCCAGATAGACCAATTAAACTGTTCTGACATCCAAGCTGCAGAATAACAGACAATATTATCATCAGTATTTTGCTTTATTTTAGTCACTTTGTACACAAAGCTAGTAAAAGAACAGTTTGCCCTGTCTGTACCCCAGAAAGAGACCCAACAGGGGGGAAGTATTTGCAAAGGAGGAAAAAGGGGACATAACTTCGAGGATGGAAAAGAAAAACCACTCACCTGCCATTTTTTTTAATGTAGGTTGCTAAATAACCATGGTCTTCCCAGTTATGAACTGTTTCTGTCATTCCCTGCTCCTGAAAAACGGGCTGTAGAGCTTTAAGAATGGCATTGCAATCAGCTGTGAGATCAAGAGAGGAAAAAAAAATTATCAGTATGGGTATTCCACTCAAATCAGTTTTGCTTTCAGTTTTTGCTGGCAGCCTAGAGTACTTCTGAGCTCCATCTGAACTTTTCGGTACCTTCTCCCCTTCCCTCCTCCAGAGATATTCCTCAGTGCATGAGGATCCAAACAATTTTCATTTAAAAGTCAGTCTTCACCTCTGACCAAAAATGTTTATATCTACAATGGATGTAATAAGAATGCTTTTATTAGAGCTACTATTGGTCACATACTGTATCAAAATTCAGGCATGTCCTTACACATATAATTTAGTTTTAAATCTAGGATTGTTGTTTGCATATTTTTAAGTGAAAGAAACTACAGCACCGACAAGAAACTTAGTCACATCCCCATCGTACGGCTCAACATTTCTTCAAAGGCACTGAAAACTTTACAGAGCAAACTATCCTATACACTCTGCCCTACAGAAACACTCTCTTACCAATATCCAGGACAGAGCAGGAGTCAAACTAAGTCTTCATGTTGCTATGAAAGAGCCCTCTCACTCAGAAGAGCACACAAAAAATTCACTTGGAAATAACAAAATAAGCTACTCCAGTAATTATCTTCACAAGCAAGCTCATGTTTTGTCCACAACGGTATTTCTTCGGTCAGAACATAAGTTTTCAGAAGCCTCAAGCTTGTGTAGACATTAGTTTTGTGAGGTTTTTCTAAATCATCTTCATTACAACCATATTAGATGCTCCATTCAAACAAGTGTAAAAAAAACCTGCAAGCTTTGTCAGTTGATTTTGAAACTGACAAGGCAAGTTATCAGAGGATGCTGATAAACATGTACCTATCAGAACAGGAACAAAACCAGAAAGACTGTCATACCAAGTTAAGTGTCAGTAAGAAGATCTATCAAAACATTAAACTACAGGATATCCTATTAAGGCAAGTATCATTTTTGCTGCACATCCACAAAACTAATCCTATACCATCACGAAACACCATCAATAACATAACCAGGATGTAGAGTCTATCAGAGAAATCTCCTGGAACAGCCACGTTGGAGTCACAGTTTATAACCAAATGCTTTAGCATTGACACATTACTCCTCTTGCCCTGACCTATTAAGAGTTATTCCCAAAGTAATGATTTTGTTTTACACCATGCCCCTAACCACATATACTTTGGAAACCAGTATGTATAGTCTGAACACATAATAAGCAATAGTACAAATAGGTAACATCTTGGAAACAAGCTTCAAGCAAATGAACAAAAAGCCTCTGTACCAAGAAAAACCACAAAAGGCTGGCTCCTCTATCCCAACAAAACTCCACATCAGATTAAACTGAAAATCTAGTTACTTGAAACCTGTTAGCCCCTCTGTAAAGCTGGGACTCTTATCCCTGTATGTTTTAACCAGACAAACTGATATAGCCAATAAAGAATTTACTTGATTTTTTTTCCCCCCTCTACACAAAGTCAAGAGCAAGCCAACTCTCCAATATCTTGCCAAGGATAAATATCTAATCCACTTAAATAGTAAGTGGAAAGGCACTGCTTCTTACTGCTCATACTATCTGATCTTGAATGCGTGTTCAGAGAACTATTCTTCACCTCTACATACCACTCATTAACTCCTTATGTTGCAAATTTTAGGGAAATAGAAACAAAGAAAAGTAAATGCTGTGGGACAACAGTGATGATTTGACTGCTGGCCTTCTCAGTAGGTGACACCATTGATGGTTTTTACTCACTGATGAAACACCACACAGACCACTATCACTATGAAGCTTTTGTTCCTTCCCTACCCTGCTATCAGAATCCGCATCATTTGTGCCAGTAAGTTTTTATACTTCCTATCCAGCATCAGAGTCAGGTACCACAATGGCATAGGCAATAATTAAGGCTCAGAATACAGTTTCTGCCCAGCAAGCGTGGTTACAGTAATAGTAAGTGGGCCAACAATAAAGTCAACTTGGTTTTGGAACATCAAAAGCATAAAAGAAATGGGGTCATAATTAGAACCACAGTTCTTAAACTGATTCTAGTCTCTTCAGCTTTGCACAGGAAGTGGAACTTTGCACTGCTCACTTTAAACTTGCAGCTTCTGGTGCACAGCATTCATTTTGGGAAGGAGGAGCTGCTTCAAGGCCAGTACATTCACACCAGTTTGTCACTTCAGACACATGGTCCCATCTTTGCTTGGCATTTGCTTCCTTGCCCCACTCCTTTATTTTCTGCCTCATCTTTTACAAAACCCATGCTCACTGGATTCCCTTCTTTCTTTTATCACCACCACAACAACATGAAAAAGAACTCAGTCTAATAATACTTCAGTCTGCAGATCCTGAAAAACACTGAAGTAGCAAGATGGTGAACAGACTCTGGAAAAGGTGCTCGCACCACATTTAGCTTCTCTGTTTTCAACAGCTTCCAGGATTCCTGCTAGGTGTATCCTGGCAGAGACTTCAGGACAAAATCACCACTAATACTGTTCTGCTCCATGAACATACTAATCCCTCACAAACTGCTCATCATTCAACAGCAAACTTTCTTGCTAAGCACCCAGGCACAAGCTTGATTTCTTCCTATTATACAATTAACTTTCGGAAATTAAACCTATAACAACATGCCCTTTCATTAGATCTTTTGATTATATCACCCAAGATTTGCTTTAATTCATTCTCCAAAGTTGGAGACTCCTCTTTAAAATGTTGATGCATCAGTCGTTGCTTGAAGGCATCAGGAAGTTTCAGCTATCTGAGGATCTCCCAACCAAATCCACTTAGCACCACCTCACTTCAAGCTCAGATACGCTATGTTAAAGCATTTATAAGCAAAGAGGACAATGGCAATTAGAATAAGTAGGAACACATCTTTTAATCTACATTAAAATGTTAATTCAGTTAGTATTCTTTGTTTCCTTTGTTCCTGGATAGCAAAAAACTGTTTACCAAGCATGAAATACTGTTATCGCTCTTTGATTTGCTAGAAGGAATGAAAGGCCCAGAGTTTCAACTCTACAAAGCAGAAACAAAACCACTGTGTATATAATATTTAAGAAATACATATGTCAAGAGAGTTAACATCTAGTAAAGCCAGGCAGTTTTGGAATCCCAGTTCACTTGAGATGATGTGCAGCAGTTGCAGATGTTCCACAGAAATTTTAAAAGCCAAGAAGCCATTATATGATAGTTATCTGTGAACAGGAGCACAGCTCAAAAGTCCAGAGTTACTGTTCCAGTCTGGCCTGAAGCATAACACTGGCTTTCACCCAGATACTTCAACATTGAGCTCAGTAATCTGCTATGATACAGACTGTATCTAAAAATATTCTGGTTTAAGACCTCCTCATACCAGAGGATTGACAAGATCTTAGTAACTGTGGGAACAGATTAGCTCTTATTTGAAAATATGCACTGCATTTCTGACTTCAAATTTTTCTTACCCTCATTTTTGAGTCATTTCCTCTAGCAAGCAAGAATGTAACAACCAAATCAACAGGACACATCAAAGCACTTATATATGCTTCCACACCTCACGGATTTTTCCTCTCAGTAGCTACTTTCAAGACAGAAAGGTGAAGGAAAAAAATTAACTGCTTCACTAAGAATAAAGATGGGTATGTACACTGAAGTGTACACTAGGAGCCAAAAGGCAGAATATTCTAATAAAAAAACAGCAGCCTGAATGACTGGCAAATTGTTTCAGTTCAGAGTTGCATAAGTTAATCATTTCACTGTATTAAGCCATTGCATTGGGCAAGTCTGAAATTCAATCAATTCCCTTCATCTGTGGGACTTGAAGAACCACACAGTCCCCTCGGAGCTGAGCTGTTTCCATGGTTTTGCAGGTTCATCTCATGTCCCATCTGGATAAGAGTGGAGGTAAAGACACTTCCCTCCAAAGGGGCAAGCTCCTTTCCCTTGTTCAAAGAACTTGCAGGGCTTTTTCCCCCACTCCCTACTTAAATACTTCAATCAGCTCATTTTTCTTCTCCTGATCTTCTACCCAATATGTGCTGGGAGTGACAAACTCAGATATTATACAGCACTCCAGGCAAGACTTTGTGATGAGATTCTCAAACTGCTTGGCGCATCTCCACTGCCAGATGCAGGACAAGCAGTATGTGTGATTGCAGCTGGAGAGGATCCCCAAACTTCCTCTCAGAGGCTGAGAGTTTCTCATACACCACTTCCAGGCAGATGCTGCACACTGTCCTGGCTTGCCTGAAAGGCAAAGGCCTTCTCCATGTCATGCTCAAGCATTGACATGCACATCATCTCACAAATTCTCACACATGGGACATTATCTGTCCAATTCTTCAAAAACCTCACAGGAAAAGGGACACTTGCAAACATAAGGGGGAGGGTCTAAAGATAGGAGTGATGAAGGGAACACACCTAACCAGAGACACACATTTCTAGCCAGGTTAGGTCTCAGGGGCAGTTCAAGAGGGCAGCTGGAAGATAAGCCTTCAACCTGATGCAGCCACACCCCTCACTGCTTGGGGACCAAGCCCACTAAAGTCCAGTCAAGCCACTTGCAGTGCCCGCCCTCTCTTCCACCACCACCACCACCCCCCCCCCCCAGCAATACAGTAAGCAGGTCCACAGACGTACAGGGGTTCTCTCTCATTCATAGACTAATCTAAAGCATTTTTTCCAATGACAATATTGTATCTCTATCATTAAAACAACTCTAGAATTAGGGGTGAGCTACAGAAATGCTTAGAGTGTAACATGCTCCTAAATTTTAAAATCTAGACACAAGGACAAACTTTAGGCTCCAGTGCCTCTATTTCACATTTCCTAAATTTCCTTTAGGCACCAAAGCAAATGGAGAAATAATTTAAGTAGTGAGACAAAAGGCACAACAGTTTATGGAAAGCAAACAGCCTCATCTTACTAGCTCACTCTCTCCCCTACACATGAGAACACAGCAGTACATAATAATTTGCAGATAACTAATTAGCTTTTTAGTCAACTCCTGCACAGCAGTCTTTCTTAAAACTTGAAAACATAAGAGCAGTATTTCTTTTGTCCTGGTTAAAAGCATCTCCCTGCATGGGGAATGAGAATGCAGTGTGCAGACCACACTAGTGTTTGAAACAGACTATCCAGAGAAGTTCCCACAGAGATGTTACAGGCTCAACTAAGAGTTCAAAACAATTGCCTAAACTGGTCCTTTTCCTGCAACAACTACAAAATAAAAAGCATGGTTCACAAGAATGAAAGGACCCTCTCCAAGGGCAATCCAAGGCCCCTGCTTTCACAGCTCTCCAGGACAAACCAGCTAGCTTTTGCCCAACACATTAACAGATGTAAAAGAAAAACAGCTGGCTTTAGCAAGACACACCTTCCGGGTATTAAGTTTTCAAGTCTCCCATCAGAAACCCACATACACACAGGAAGAACCCTTTGTTTTGTCCTTGGCAGCTCTGTAAATGCAGAAAACAGAAGGAAGCAGAAATTATTCCTATCAATCTCATCATGTTGACTTCATATATCAACAAATTAGGAATGGCATAAGGCTTAAAAAAAGGGGCAGCAGGTGGAAAGAGTAATCTGCTGATCATGCACCCACAAGAAAATAGATCATCAAGACCCCCTGGGTGCTTACTCCATTTTATTCTGTTTTACAAAGGGTTAAAAGTAGAAGCTACTTTTTCCTAAAAAGCTTCCACAGAACTTCCTCCACACCCCTACTCTGAGGGCTGCAAGCTACATACTGAATACAGGCAAATCAAGCTGTACTGTGCCACAATAGCAAGTCTAAGCTTACTGGCACATCCACATCATTACCCAGCACACCGAAGTCTGCTTTTGCAAATTATGGGTAAAACAGAGTGAGCTCTCAAAATATTAAAGATACCCAGGTACCAACAAGAGATTTCAACCCTCATTCCTCTCCTGCATTACCATCACTTTTATCAGTTCAGACTACAAAGAATATACACAAAACACACCCACATGAGATAACAAGTCTCTCTGCCAGACACTAGAAGTCTTTAATGAAGCATCTGCAGCATTTCTGAAAGCACAGTGGCTTCCTCCCTTATACTCAGTTAAATACTTTACATTCTTCTGCAATAACCACCTCTACTCTTCTAATATCCTGCATAAGTTAAGCACAACCCACCTCTTCTCTTCCTGCACACTCCACAGCTATCAGCTTTTCCCCAAAGCATCCAGCCAACTAGGTACTGGAGTCCAGACATCTTTCTGTGTTGACTGATGCCAAACTAAAGCTGCACTGCCACCAAACACTCCAACCCTTCCTTATCCCTGCCTCTCCCTTTACACTTATGCACTAGACTGAACCGGAGAAGTAGAGGGTGAAGTGGGAAGCATTCAAACCCAAGTCTCAATGTGTACTTTAAGCACTAGTGCCGACATAAACAAGCGAGAGAGAAGGGTTAAAGAGCGTTTAAGCCAATGATACTCCCTGAGCAAGCCTCTCATTCACCCGAGATCTGATTTTTCTACTTACAGTCAATTCTGTGTCCACCCCTGCCTCTGTCACAGACAGGCCAGGCAGCTACTGCATAAGAGCAAACACTAAGTGACCTCTGGAAATCATCTCACCCAACTGCCTGCTCACAGCAGGATCAATGAATGACAACACATTGCTTAGGGCCACAAGCAGTCAGGCTGTTGCTGTCTCCACAGATTTAGACTCCATTGCCTCTATAGGTAACCTGTTCCTGTGTTCAACCACCTTCACAATGAAAAGTGTTCTCATGTTCAGATCAAGTTTCATGTGTTTCCATCTGCACTCACTGTTTTGTCCTGTCACACAGGGGACCACTAAATAAAGTCCATCTTCTCTATTCCTACCATCAGATTTTCTTAGATGTATATATATGAAATTTGACATGGTGCTTAGGGACATGGTTTAGTGATGGACTTGGTAGTGTTTGATTAACATATGGACTTTTCCAACCTAAATGATTCTGTGATTCTATACAGGTAAGATACCTTAAGCCTTCTCTACTCCAGGCCGAGTAGCTTCAGCTGATCCAGCCTCTCAGTATGACAGATATTCCACTTCTTTAATCATGTCCATAGCCCTAAGCTGAGCCTAATACAGCAGGACCAACTCTCCCCTGTACTGCAGAACCCAGCACTGGACCCAGTTCTCCAGATATGCCTCACTAGGGCTGAGCTGAGAGGAAGGATCCCTGAGCTGAAAGCAAAGCTCTTCCTAGCCTGTACCTGTGTACCAGGTCATTCTTACAAGGTGCAAGACATCGCATTTCATGGGGTGCCTGTAGGCCAGGAGTGCCTACAGGGCATCAATCATCCCTCACATTTTTGTATCATCTACAAGCTTGCTGAGGATGCGCCATCCCAGTGCTCAGGTCATTAATGAAGATATAAGTGCATTGCCCCTGCTATCTACCCCTCCGAGTACACTACCACACACTGACCTCCAGATCGACTTTTTGTTGCTAATGAACTTCTTGGGCTCAGCAATATAGTGTTTCAATGCACCTCATAGTGGACTGCTCTAAGTTGTACTTCAATCACTTCATCCACGAAGATGCTACTGGAAACAGTGTGAAAAGTTCTGCTAAAGTCTAGATAAACAGCAGCTACTATTCTTCCTTCATCAAGCCAGTCCCTTGACTATTCAAGGCTATCAGGTGGGTCAGGCATTATATCCCCTTTATAAATTCATGTCAACTACACCCAAACACTTCCCAGTCCTCAACAGGTTTGGAAATAGTTTCCAAGATTATTTATTCTGCTTTCCCAGGCATCAAGATAGTTGGATGACCAGTAGTTCCCTGGATCGATCTTCCTGCACAGAGCCACAAGGATGATTAAGGGAGTGGAACATCTCCCTTATGAGGAAAGGCTGAGAGAGCTGGGTCTCTTATCTTGGAGGAGACTGAAGGGTGACCTCATTAAAGTTTATAAATATGTAAAGGGTGAGTGTCAGGAGGATGGAGACAGGCTCTTCTCAGTCTCAACCAATGGTAGGAGAAGGGGCAGAGGGTACAAACTGGAACATGGGAGGTTCCACATAAATATGAGAAAAAACTTCCTCACAGTAAAGGTAACAGAACACTGTATCAGGATGGCCAGAGAGGTTGTGGGGTCTCCTCCTCTGGAGGCATTCAAAACCTGTCTGTATGCATTCCTGTGAGACCTATCTAAGAGATCCTGCTCTGGCAGGGGGATTGGACTTTCAAGGTCCCTTCCAATCCCTAACATTTTGTGATTCCTGTTCTTTTGAAGATAAAAGTGATAGTGATTTTCTTTCAGACCCAGATTTGCTTAGATGCTGTATGAGAATCATTTCAGGGCCACACATCTACAAGGAACCTGGTCCTGGGTAAAGACCACACCACATCTTCCACAATCTCCACCTACCTTCTCTCTCATCTTCCCCACATGTAAAAATCTCCCAAAGTTGACATATTTTCACTCTGCCACTTACCAGAATGAGGTCTGTGGAAGCATAAAAGCATCAAAGAACACGAGGGAAAAAAAAAGAAAAGCTGTTTCAACTTCCCTACAACCACACTTTAAAAGCTGGTAGTTTAAATATCACTACTATATATTCAGTAATAATAGTGACCAAGTAACACAAAATATATAGGGGCTTTCAGATTACACTAGCACACATACATGACTGTATGAGCCATCTTAGAAAGTTTATCACCTTTATGGAATAAGAGTACCTTAAGTCTTTATCCAAATCTCTAACATTAATGCATTAATAACAGAGCTCCACAACCACTTTTACCTAGCCCTTCCTGTACAACAGGAAAAATTCAAGTTCAGGATACTCAACCAGCCAATCATTGCTTAAAACACTAAGCAAGAATTCAGCCAAAAGCGTATGTACAGACAATAAACAAGAATGACTGTACTTCAACTTCTGAAAGCTATGCAAAGTGCATATAAAACACAAAAACACCATTCCCAGAGATACAGTCTCAATAATGTAAAGCCACCTTTTCCTACTTCCTCCTTTGAGCTCTGACAGATTTTCTTTTCTTTCAGTTCTTTCACTAAAGCAGGTGATTCCTTAATCACCTTTAAGGTAAAACTCTACATAAAACCTGAAGTTTTCAACTATATAGGGCTATCAGGTCCATCCACTTCCATTTTAGAAAAAATGGATTTGATATTTCTTTGCTCTTCCTCTATTAAATTTCTTTTATTAGGACAAATAAGAAATTAACTTACTGTACACAATAAACCACAAGTGATCTTATGTATTGAGTACCTTATGTTGTTTTGCGAACCCAAAGTCCCTTAGTTTTATGTAACCTCAGCCTCAATAAAAAACACATTACACCACCAGTGACATTTCAGCATTGTTGTTTATGCCTCAAGGGCACTTGAATCCACTTACTGATTACAATATTAAAACCCTCTATGATCAAATTGTAACATAATGGTACCATTGCATCTTCAAGAACTGCCAGTAGGCACACACAGAGGAAGACTAATCTGAAACTGTTACACACAACAGCCATGATCTTACCTTACAAAACTGACATAATACTTATCTTATTTTGAAATCTAACAAAAGAACACTTCTACTCAAATGTGGTACCAAACCTGCTGATGTGACAGAACACTTCATTGGCAAAACTTAAGGCTATTTTCATTATTTCCATTTCCATCTAGTCTAACAAAAAAGTTCTTTTTGAGAAGGTTTAGTAATAAACTTTTGCTACAAGGACAGACAATACAGTTATAAGAATTTATTATTTCAATACATTCAAAAACAAACTCCATGTTGTCATATTGTAATTAAAATCAGTGATAGCAGAACATAAGGTTTACCAGACTGTATCACAGCATTCCTGTATCTCAGTCTCCCAAGAATTTTCAAACATAGCATTTAAATGAGGATATAAAGAATGCTAACAAGATTGCACAATTTTATTCAACATATAGGATCTCTGGTACAAATGGTTTCTTACAAACTGGAATCCTTGCATCAAGGAGCTTTTCTTACTCATGCAGCAGAGGTCATGCCAATCAAACCTGCAGCAAAAGCTGAGCAGCATTACTGTAAAAGCAATTCGAGTATTTAACTACTTTTACTAGCATTACATAATTTTCTTCCTTGAAAAAAAATTAAACACATTGCACCTATGAAATTGGGTAGTCTAGCAAGTATTTCCGAGCACAGAAACACAGAATTACTGAGGCTGGAACAGAACTCCAGGATCATCAAGTCCATCCTGTGACCCAACACCATGACATCAGCTAGACCATGTCATTAAGTGCCACATCCAATCTTTCCTTAAACACCTCCAGAGACAGTGACTCCACCACCTGCCTGGGCAGTCCATTCCAGTGTCTAATCACCCTGTCCTTGAGGAAGTGCTTCCTAATATCCAACCTAAAGCTCCCCTAGCAGAGCTTCAGACCATGCCCTTTCATCTGTCACTAGTTGCCTGGGAGAAGAGCCTGACCCCCACCTGACTACAACTTCCCTTCAGGTAATTGTAGAGAGTGATAACATCCCCCCTGAGTCTCCTCCAGGCTGAACAACCCCAGCTCCCTCAGCCTCTCCTCCTAAGACTTTCCCTCCAGTCCCTTCCCCAGCCTTGTTGCTCTCTTCTGGACCCGCTCCAGCACCTCAATATCCTTCTTGAAGTGAGGGGCCCAGAACTGCACACAGTACTCGAGGTGAGGCCTCACCAGTGCCAAGTACAGGGGCAGAATTAAATCCCTACTCCTGCTGGCCACACTATTCCTGATATAGGCCAAGATGCCATTGGCCTTCCGTGCCACCTGGGCACACTGCTGGCTCATGTTCAGCCAGCTGTCAACCAGCACTCCCAGGTCCCTCTCTGCCAGGCCGCTCTCCAGCCACTCATCCCCCAGTCTGTAGTGCTGCATGGAGTTACTGTGGCCAAAGTGTAGGACCCTGCACTTGGTCTTGTTAAACCTCATATTATTGGCCTTAGGCCATCAACTTGGCCTGTCCAGGTCCCTCTGCAGCATCTCCTGACCCTCCAGCAGATCACCACACACCCCCCCCAAACTTAGTGTCATGACAAATGACTAATCACTGCAACAGACATACTGGAGGGAAAAAAAACCACACAAAAAACCCCACACAACACCACACACACTAAAAGCAACCAGAAGAAAGTATTTGCTACAAATTTAGAGCTCATTCACACCTGAAGATTAACTTAAGATAGTGGTGAACATTAAAGTGCTTATTAATAAATTTTATAACCAGAGGCCACTTTTTTCTTGTCATCTCACAGACTAACTCTCCAATTAACATATTCTTGACTTCTGAAAGAAGATGACAGCCTTAACCAAAGACATTCTGCATTTTAAGAGCACTCAGAAAGGATAAATCTTACTGACCAGTTGAGCATGTAAGTTCATCTGGGGGACACATATATCCACACTCTTGCATAGACACTGCATTGCACTGAGTAATGCAAATTGACCCAAAGATGACTTAAATCACTAGTGAAGCAGCTCAGCCTTGTTATTAAACTTTTCCTACAGTAGTAGTACACGCTTCTTACTAGTCACCAAAATTCTGCCAGCCAGAATCTCTACCCACTCAGACAAGGAATACCAGCCAGAGTTCAGGAGGACAGCAGGGATACACAGCCTCTGCATTATGCCACTGCCTTGAAGACGTATCTGTAGGAGGCCAGATGCACCATCCACAGAAGTGTCTCTCTGCACTTGTACAGATTTTCAGAGATAAGCAATCAAACAGTCCCTAGCTTAGAGGAGAGCTCAACTGTTATGAGCGTCATTAATAAAATACCCAGAGACAGGAAAATAGACCTTTCGCAGTAGCCTGCTACTGCAGAGACAGTGAAGTAAAGATAAAAATACTTGCAGCATCTGAATCTGAAACTACTAGAAAGGAAAAGAATGAAGACAAAGGATCACCTTCCAGAATCCACCTTGATTTTATTTGCACAGGCATTTGATTATCATCGGACATGACAGAGTTGAGAAAGATCAAGCACTGCAAGCACACTGACTTGTTTACTGCACAGATACAGGGTTCCTGCTTGTAGATTCATCAATATCTGAAGGTCACTCCTGATGACTCCTGCATCACAACACACTGGCAAAGCTTAAAAAGAACCCACCACAAGGACCTATAAAGGGTTTCTTCATTGTTAGCTTTTGCCAAAACTTTTAGAAGCCCCTCATTGATGCTGTAAGCACCTGAAAGACAATTTTAAGCTAGCTACTAAAGGAATGTTTTTCTGTTAGGTAGGGAGAGTCCTAGAAGAACCTCCCACAAGACAAAAAGTTTAAGACACTAAGCATAGCAAATTCTGACAGTCAGGACACTCTGAAGGAGAAATTATTTAAGTACCATCCCTCCAAAAACAAAGTCAGAAATTAGATAAAAGCAGCAAAGAGCTGCCAGGTTACTATACCTTTCACAGTAATCGCATGCAAAGTTAGAAAATGTTTAAAAACCATTCACTGGGGCATTAAAAAAATTATTCCTTCCTGGTTTTTTTTGATCAATTATACATGTTAGAAGTAGTTTTCCTACACCTGGCATCTAAATTGCAGCTAGTTATGCGACATCCTGTTATGGTTAACCACAACTTTTTAGATGCTCATCTTCTGGATTGCTTCACAGTAACTCTGGAAGAAAACACATTTATAGGCCTACACTAGTAACAGTGGCTGGCATTCCGTAAGTCACAGTGCTGCTTAATCACAAAAGTGGAGTTAAGGCTTTAACCTTTTTCCTCTCCCCAACTGCTACTTTACCCTATAAAATTTTTCAAAAGCAGTGAATTTGTAAGAAGTGGAAAAACATCTAATACAGAAGCAACACTTGCTTATCTACCGACAAATGTGAGAAATTTGTCCCACTGTTCTGGACAGCCCACAAACAATATCTTTTACCTTTTAAACATTTAATTCTCACAAATTCTTTCAGACTCACTGCTTGGTCAAGTTTACTTTTGCTGTGCAAAGACAGAATGCAATTAAACTTCTTGCAACACTTCATCCCAATGGTTTATCAGAGCTGAGCAGTAAGGGAAGTAGTAAGCCAAAGGCGTTTGCAAGCCAACATTCTTACATAAGTTTGGCATATCACCTTTACACAAAGTATTTGTGCACTCAAAGCTTATTTCACATTATATGTAGCTCGAGCCTTAACATCAATAAATGTTGTTTCAATGCCTCAGCTCCCCTACCTTAATTTGTCTCATGCAGTAATGCATAAACTTAAGTCCATCAACTAACATGTAAAGACTGTTCACATTTTAAACATTATCACCTGTTGAAATGTCTGTAGCCCTTCCATCCAAACAAAAGAGCAAAAGAGAAAATTTACTTGGAAACAGAACTCCAGCATGCCCAAATAATAACAGGTCTCCTGTTCACTTATATCTTAATATATTAAGCAAAGTGATCAGTACTTACAGGTATTTTCCCTCCAAGAATTTTGCTATTAAAGTGGCATGGCCAGAGATGCATACCTGGAATTGGAAATACTAATGTGTCAAAAGCAGTCTACTTCTTGCAGGAATTTGTTAAACAGCCTCAAAACAGACCCTTGTAGAAAACATCTCCCATGCTGTTAACCTTCACCTTTGCAGGTGACAGTTCATTCATGTCTGAGCAAGCAGCCCCTGAGTACCTGACATCATGCTGGAGAATCAAATAATTATATTTTCAGAGTTCCATTCATAAAACATTTTAATCTTAAAAAAAATAAGCCAACAAAAGCAGGGAGTGAGTTCACAGCACTCTTACTGCTAAAAATGGAAAGCTATTAATTCCTGTATTAATGCTTCCTGACAGGCACCATTTGTGCTCTGACACACAGCAGGCCAGTTCTCAGGCCCAAGCCTGTCACAAATGAGACCTGCAGGGCTCAGCTCAAAACAGCCCAGCCAAGAGCACAGGCTAAACCCACACCCCTGAGGCAGCACAACCAAAACAGACCCATTCCTAAACTGCAGCTGCAAATGCCCCTTTACCCAAGGTTGATAAAAATTGCAAGCTCCAGAGGCATTTACTTGAGTCTTCTTTCATCTTTATTTACATAGTCTTCACATACAGATCATAATCAAGGAATCAGCAAATTTTGATAACATACCATAAATCAATATGGCAAAGAGATAAGCATATCATCTGCATGTTATCACTGTAATCAGATGTTTCAGCACTTTAGACAATCCAATACTTGACAGAACCAGTCAAGTTACAAGGCCCAGAGATGCCACTACCCCCATAATGGTCAAATACACTGTGTTTTTACTGCTAACTCCAGTCACAGAATCAGAATCTGCCTCAAAAATCCAAATCCCAAGTACCTCTAGTTTTAGAGGAAAAACCCCTACACATTACAGAGAATACTAATTTAAAAACAGCTCTATATGCAGCCATGTAGTCAAGGTTTTATTACCAAGTTTTTAATTTATAATCGTAGAAACTGCCAAGTATTTAGTATTAATTTAAGCCCTTTTTCATACAGAAGACTCTAACTTACTTGTTGAAAAACTGCAAGAGACACCAACTTTTCAATGCCAGTCACTTCATGCCTTCTCTAGTATTTCCACACTTAGTGGAGGATGACCCATGACTCATCAGCTAGAACTGCTGATTTTCTGCTTATTGAACAAAACTAGCACCAATTCCAAATTGTCTTTACTACACAGCAAGATACAGCTCATCCCACGTGAGCAGCTGAACTTGTGTAGTGTTTTCACAGGTAGAGTTTCAGAGATGGTAGAGAAGAGACCATACAGCATGCATCCTCATCATTTAGCTCTTAAGTGAGAGATTTTCCCCTGAGAAAGGCTTTTTTAATTAGCTCTATAAGGAAGCTCAACTATAGAGCCCCAGAAGGACGCAGAACTAAACAAAGCCTTCTCAACTTTCTCTACTCCAAAAGTTTAAAAAAGCACAGACACAGAACAAATGCATAAAATTGGGGTCATGCTCCATGAAGAACATTAATACTTCCGATCAAATCAGAGATAAGAGATGCGCAATTAGCTTAACTGCAAACAATTCATATATTTAACATTGAACAGCCAAAGTAAAAACTCCAATACCAAAAGAACATTTAGTAGAGTAACTCAGTCCTACAATCAAGATTCTTTCATAACATAACATGTATGACAAACTATTTGCTAGATTTTTAAGGATGTCATACAGCAGAGTAGGTCAAACAGCTGTAAATAAAAAAGATGCAAGGGTTATGTAAATCTTTATACCCCTGACTGCGTGCTAGTTTCACCTAGCAGCATTCCAGTGTGCTTAAAAATAGGCCAAAAGTCTAAGATAAAGGATTGCCAGTAGAGTTAATAGCACTTTCTTACACTATAATGGGTGCTTCAGCTGAGACATTATGTATTTTTAATTAACTTTTACAGCAGTTAGTGCCTACTCCTTGAAAAAAACTCCAAAGGTAATTTTTGTAAATCTGGTTTGTCTCCAGTAAGTGCAGTTATGCAGTAAAACACTAACCGAAGTATAAAATACTTTTTGCAAGTCAAATCCAATATACGTGATTCTAGTTCAATTATTTTTTTTTACTAATAAATCGTGCAAAAGAAAATCTTTATATTGCCTACAGCCAGTAACATTTATATATGAAAATGGCTATTAGCTATAGTACTTGTATTCCTACTGATGACAAGCTTTATTTTCCTCACAACATTTTTTCCACACATGCAGTGTCAAAATTGAGCGACAGTCCTGCAGACAGGAACAAAGCCACTAACAGAGCGCCTAAAGAGGAGGGTCAGCCCACAAAAGGTCATTCCTTTTTCCTTCTCTCTCCACAAAAGCATTAATTTGAAGAAAAACAGATCATGTGCACACACTTGTCCACTTACTCTTTCTTAAAAAAATCCAAGCATTGCATTACCCAAACCACAGCCCTGGCATTTCCATTATGTACTAATTCACATAAGAGTTTCATAAGAATTTATTTTGGTAACTATGTCAGCTCAGGTAACCAGCACTTTCCTCTACCATCTCACTCATCTGTGTCCTGGTGCTGAATGCTGTCAATGCACCTGTTTTGTGCAGCTGTACTATGAACTCTATAATCCCTGCAGCAATAATCTCAATTATCCCCCACCCCCAGCAATAATCTCAAACTGTAAAATTTAAGACAGTTAAAGCTATTTTTCCAGTAAGTTCTCACCCTTTCAAAGCAACTTTCTGAAGCAAATAAGAAGCCAAACCTGAAGACAGTCCCCTTTTATCTTCAAATGCCAACATTAAAGAAACTTAAAAACATTGATCATATTCATTAATACTCAACAGCCAAGAAAACTAGGCTTATATGACACATTCATGCATGGATATAAATATTCCCATGTACCATCAGATTTAAAAATATATAGTAAACTCAAATAAAGTCTGTAAAAGTCTTTAAACTAAACTTGAGTCCCAAATTCCTCATTTCTGATGGACTAACAAAAGTGTCATTAGTCCAGAAGTGAAAGGCGTGAATTCTATGTCCCAATTAAGGAAAGCAAGCAATCTGCATTCATTTTCAAAAGTGTTAAAGCACTTATATTTTTGAATAGGGAGCACTATGCTACTTGCCTGCTGAAGTTGTCTGCATATCTCAGGGGCCACAGATAAGCAAGATAACTCTGCTCAAAGGACTGAGCTCTACAGTTGCTACTTTACTCAGCTCTTGAGGAAACCATCACAAAGTCAGGTTCTGTTATCCAGTTCTCAGTCAGCCCTGCTTCTAATTGCCTATTAGCATTTTTAATAACTAATAGGGTGCATAATTAGAAGAGGTATACCTATGAAGAGAGAAAAAAAAAGAGTCTTTTTTCTTACGGTTAGTTTGTAGATTTTTGTAGTACCTTAAAAGGCATTACTGACAAGTTTGAAGACAACTGACAGGTTTTAGTAGAGGTACATACACAGCTTCCCTCATCTCATGAAGCGCCATTCCCAAGACAGTGTTGTATTCCCCTCTACCTCAAATCCACATGAGAGGACTTGTTTTCTCCTCCAATTTCCTATACCCATGTTTTCACTGACATTGCTGGCATCTCTCAATAGCTCCAACCATCAACCTTACAGAAGTGATCACATTAAACACTAAGAAATGCCTACTATTCCAGCTTTAATTCTCAAGATCCCTACTCAGTACATAATTGAATCCTGAAGAACGTATATAACATGCACAGTCCAATATTCCAAGACAATTGAACTGCCTGAAAAAAAATGGGCTGCCATTCAAGGGTTTTGGCACATGCCAAGTCAGACAGTGGGAATCACTCACTAGAATCTACAACATTCTGCAGCACAAGTACTAACTCATGACAAAATCCCATCTTCCTAATGGAGTGCTGTGTCCTCCAGATGCTTTCACTGACATCTAAAGACAGCCTCCCTCCTCCTTTACTCACCAAGGACCTCAAAGACAAGCCACACACAACAGAAGACAAAAAGAAATAAAACATTTTTCGGGAATCTGTAATACCTCTGAAATTCTATCCCATCCATTATAGCCATGTTCAATCTTGATTAACTGGACAGTGACAGTTAAACCCTTCTTCCCTTCAATATTAGAAGAACACTGCATAGCTACTGTGTTGAAACACATGCAAGTGACTTCATCAACCACATATGGCAACTCTCATACATAAGCAGATTCTTTAAAAAAGAGACACCACAACCATATACAGTTACTGCAAGATGCACTGCAATGAAACAAAAACAAATGAACTTGCTTTTATGGACTAAAGTCTTGCCTTCCTATTAGCTGGCAAACTTCACAGATTTCTTAATACCTAGCAAAATACACATATTTGTCAAAAACCGAGGAACCAAATTATGTTTTTAGGAGTAAGAATTGTGCATTTACCAACAAGTTCTGCATTCTCCAGAACACAAACAGAGATGCAACAGCTTCAGATGTGAAGATACAGTGCTATTTCTACATCTCAAGACCAAAGTGTTTCAAAACTACTCCATTTCACTGAATGACATTTCATGAAATTCCACACAATTCATAAATTTTATTGTCTATTTAACTTACAGTAAGTCTCAACTAGTTGATTACCTACAATTCAGCATTTAAACTTAACTCCTTTAACAAATATGACTAATTACAAAAGTACATTCATCAATTTTTCCCTCTACAGACAACTCTATACTTTGGGCCATAAGCATTAGATAAGAGGAAACTCCACATGAAAAATATAAGCCAACTTCAGAACTGTCATGGATAGAAGAAAAATCTTTGCATCTCACTGAAGATGTCTATTGCACTGCAACAAACATAAGAAAGGAAAAAAGGCTTCTTCCCACCTTTGATCTACACGGCAACACTTCTACAGTTGGTCAATTCCCCCCCCCAGTTAGAAAGATCCATCTTGACTGGAGAATGATCAAAACTTCTTCAAAAGCGAAGAGAAATGGAATAGAAAACCCTCCCAAAAGCAAGACAATACTTACGATCATTACCACCCTCTATTTAACTAATGACATATCTTTTATATCAGAGCAACCAGTACAACTGTGGGTTATTTTCAATACATCTAGTCCTACACTTTTCTCCAGCAATTCCAACTTTTCTGAAGAACACAGTTACTGATAGAACCCACAATAATTCACGTAACTAATCAAGAGATCATTGCATGGGCTGGGTGGAACCCATGCAAATAGCTTTTAGACTAGTTTAGCTTCCCGATTTTGCTCATACCAGATCAGCTAAGCAAAAGGTGCAAGGAAAGTGGCAGGACTACCTCGGCCACCATTAAAGTGGCTAAGCTACACTATAAAAACCCTTACTTCAAAAGGGAAACTAGAAGACTTCTACCATGAAAGACAGCAGCATATCCTAATGCACACTGTTCGGGAGCAACTCCACTAATAGCCTCCCCTCCTCTCTGCTTCTGGCGCTCTAAAGTGCAAACGCAGCAATGCCACGAAGGGCACAGCACACAGCAAAGCCCCCGAGGTCAGGAACCTCTCTCTCAAAGCAAGCTATTGGTAGCTTTTATCTGCAGACGCGAGGAACTGCCTTCACACCTCCCTCCCTCCAAAAAGCAAAACAGAAGGAAAAGGGTACGACCCAGACAGTCAGACCCCAGGAAGGGCCTTCACCGGGGCAGGGTGCCGCAGAGCGGGAAGGCCAGCCTCAGCTGGCGGTCTCGCTCAGCGTTCGCCGACTTCGGCATCCGGCTTTGTCGCCCACGGCAGCTCGCTCCTCATTAAACCTTTACACCCATCCTGGCCGTTGAGAAACGTGGTGGTTTCCTCGGTTTTCGGCTCGAACATGCCCCCTACGGATAACTGCGGAGTAAAGCTTTAAAATAGCCGGTTGCTAATCCAAAGCCGAGTTTCATCCTTCACCCTTTTGCAACGAGGTTACAAAAGCACCGAAGTGACACACTCACGCACTGTACCCGCACCTTGCTGGGCGGGAGTTACTAGACAGTTTCATCGCCCCTCCCGCCTGGAGCGCGAAGCAAGGACTACACTAACCACGGCGCCAAACCGACGGGGGTTTTGCGGGGAGCCCCATCCCGGCCGCTCGCTAACCGTTAGGCCCACCCTCTGCTCCCCTGCCCCAGGCCCGCGGCGCGGCACCTCCCGCGCGCCCGCCTCCCTCTACCGCCGGTGTAGAAAGCCCACGCCGGCGAACGGTCAGAGCCCGTCGCGGTGACCGGCCAGGGCTAGGGCACCTGCACCATCCCCCACTCCTGTTCCGAGCCGGGCTGCCCCCATCACAGGGCGGCCACACAGCATGGCGGGCTCAGGGCAGAAGGCCGCAACGGGCCACCCGCCCGCCCGGGGCGGGTGCAGCGGCATGGCGGCCGCGGGGAGCACGGGGGCACCTGCCCGTCAGCAGATGTAGATATCGATAAGGATGGGGAAGGACAGGGCTCGGCAGGGGCGCCTAAAGGACGCCCAAGGGAGGGGGCAGCCGCGCGGGGCCTGGCTAGCGGCCGGGGGACGGCGCCGCTTCCTCAGCGGCGGGTAGCGGCGAGGCGAGGCACGACACACCGCCATGGGAAGAGGAGTTGGAGGGGGAGGTGTGGGAGGGAGAAGGCACGCGGCCGCGCCCCCTCTCCTTTCTCCCGGTGCGGCGGTTACCTGTGGCGCAGAGCAGGAAGTCCAGGGTGCTGTGTCGCGCTGCTGCCATAGTGAGGTAGAGCCCTGTGCCATGCCTAGAGGAGGCGGCGGCGGCGGCGCAGCGAGTGCGGAGGAGCCTATATGCGCGCGGGGGCTGCAGCAGCGCCGCGGGGGGGGGGGAACGGGGGAGGGGCGCGCGCGGGGCGGGGCCCATCAGGCGGGGCGGGGCAATGGCGGCGGGGCGGGAGGGCAGCGGCAGTTGGCGGCCTCGCGACTGCCGGCGGGAACAAGACGGGAGCGGGCGGCGCGGGAGCGAGACCGGCGGGCGCCGGCCCTGTGGGGGGTGTTCGGCGGTGGGGGCCGGTACCGGCTGGGCTCGTCGGGCCGTCGCGCCGCCGCTGCGGCCCAACCGCGGCTCCCCGACGGCTGCGGTGCCTTAGTGCGGCCGTTGGTGTCCGCACCTACTGGCTCGGCAGCTCCCGCCTCAACCCTCTAGAGCTGGGCCTGCGGTACAAAAGAAAACGCTCGAAAAACGCCCTGCTGAGCCCAAATTTGCTTTAGGATTAATTTCACATCTCCCTCAGCTTCCCGGTGAAATCTCTGAATGATGTCCCAGCGCTGAGGCTACGGGTCAAGTTCCAGCAGCAATGGTGGCTTCAGGGTTAGGGCTGCTGAGCGGCTGCAGTTGCTCGACACCCGCTGGCCTGGCTGGACGGGCCGGCGGGGCGCTCCCTTTGGCTGTGGCTTCAGGGGGACCGTCACCGGAGAACCTTTATTTAAAGCCTTCTATCCGAAGCCAGTTTTTGTTACATAAAGGATTACTGGAAAATAGAGCGCTAAAGCCACAAATGACACAAGCCACGTGTAGTTACCCAGGAAAACACCATCTAGAAGTAGATAATGATAGGACTGTGTTAAACTTTGTCAATTATGACAAGTTTTGCCAGCTCTTTTAATTTCTTTGTAGGATTGAGATCGAATTTGCACAATACCATGACATCAGTGTTTTTGTGTGATTCCACAATTAAGAGTTTTACAAGTAATCATTACTGTGTAATTTAATGTGCTGCTGTGATTATTTCTGTCAGTTGCAATAACGCTTATAAGCACAAGTTTAACAGTATCCTTGTCTGGAACAGTATAGTTCCACACATGCATCCTGGGCACATCAAAAAGCATTTACTGGAGATACGCATCAAAAGAGGCACAGACGTCTGCAGATCAGTACACTTTTGTTTGCTGGTGTTCATTTGACACAGACAAACAGGGAGAGATTTCTTTTTTTGTTTTGTTTTTTTGGGGTTTTTTTTTGTGTCTGTGACAAGAGTTTCTCTCCCAAACATTCATGATTTTCTCTCATATACAACACTAGCTTCTGTAAGGGGTAACACTGGTATGTAAGATGACATCTGACTACTATTTTCTGCCTTCCTTCACGTTACCCTGGATCCTTTACTTTGCCTGAGACCAGACTTTGCTAATAGCTGGAAAAAACATTGCATTCTCCAGATAAAAGGACATACTGAAATATAACATGCTGTTCACTGCTTCCAGAATTTTCCAAATCATTCACAATATAAAGGAAGAAATTACATTGCTAGTTTGCCCAATGACACAAGATGCACTCTTCTTTCAGTCATTTCCATACATTTTCCATACATGTTTCTCTGTTCCCACTCGGAAAGCAATGGCAGAGTGGTATGTCCCTAAATGGCCAGTCCCATTTTGATTAGCTTGAACTAAATAATTTAGAAGAAATTGCCATGGATCAACCAAACACAGGGGTAGGATATCCCTAAATCCCTAAATGGGGCTGATGCAGTCAATACCAATTTCAACAGTGTATTTGTTTTACTGTCTTAGAAATGCATTCCCTTCCCTTCCCTTCCCTTCCCTTCCCTTCCCTTCCCTTCCCTTCCCTTCCCTTCCCTTCCCTTCCCTTCCCT
>JANIJG010006458.1:0-20620 GCA_024611175.1 Megaceryle torquata | reverse complement strand
AAAGAAAAAGAAAAAGAAAAAGAAAAAGAAAAAGAAAAAGAAAAAGAAAAAGAAAAAGAAAAAGAAAAAGAAAAGAAGAAGAGAAGAGAAAAGAGAAATCTTACCTGCAGAGCTTTACCCAAAGGAATATAAGCTTTCCAAGAAAAAAACCTCTTTTTTTTTTCTTATGTCCTTGTGCAGATTCTTCCAAGTTCACTGCACATGAAACTCAGATTTTCCCCAGTCAGAAAGTGACAAAACCCCACAAAACAACAAACCCCAGTAACTCCCCTAGCTGATATTGCTGTACCAGCATGGCTTTCTTGAGTAGAGGTGACCTAATTAGTACTAATCTGATCAGATGTAAAAGCAGAAATATTATACATGTACATGTATATGTAAAAAAGTCCTGATTTATACACTAAGTTTGCAAAAAACACCCAGAAGACGAGAAATGTACATATGCAGTGGAAACCTCTAAACCTTCTATCTTTATTTAATTACAAACTGTCAGTTAAAATCACTACTGAAAATGGTATTGATACTAAGAAGTTATATATTGTAAGTGACAGCACAGAACAGGTAGTCCTTTTTATTTATATTTAATAAGAGAAAAATATTAAAGAGAAAAGGAAAGGGCAGGAGAGCAGAAAGCTGAAGAAATAGGAGCTGAACAAAAGAAAGAAGGAAAGGAGCAGGGACCTTGTAGATGTCATTCTCTAGCAATTAATCAAAGATTTCTACAGAGTTCAAGCACAGAGTCTGCAGCCTTATCTTGGTTTCTAAGTCTCGGCATGATCTACAAAACAGCCCACTTATGAGTAAATGCAGTCACCTCTTGGCTGACTCATCCTCAGACATTTGCCTTTCTCCTTTATTTATATTGCAGCTACTATAAGATCTCTCCTGCTTCATCAAACCCACCTTTGTGGGACATGTGGATCACTGCTGTTTCTGCTGCATGACCACTCGGAGACCTGCTGTACTGGTCCCCTAAAGCAGCAAGTCCTCCACCTAAGAGTTTTAAAAATATTTCATTTGGAACAGGAGGGGGAAATTATATTCCGTCATCTTACCTCCAGCAATTGGAAAGTCTGGTAACTTTTTCAGGTTTGGTTATATTAATTTACATTTATTTTATCTAGAAATAGGCGTTCCTCTGATACCACGCAGGCAAAGATTAGACCAAAGCACATCATTACATATATTGTGAAGCTCCATTTTTGATGACTGTGCACAATATCATTTAATCAATTGCATAAAACCCTTATAGTGATTCCCTGTGAGCTGCAGACTCTGTGTGTGCTGCCAGCTACTGCAACACCCGCTCTCCACAAGCTACCAGCCCTGGTGCAGTGGGCAGGCACATGCTGCCTAGGATTTTCTGAACTGATGCAACTCAGAAAGACTAAAGCCTCTCTTACTTAGAGTTTTTCAGTATTATTTTACATAAAATGCCAGTGCCTTGAAGAGAATGAATAGATAATGAGAAGGACAAAGTGGCATCAGCAATAGAGTTGGTTTTTGTTGGGGTTTTTTTTTTGAGTCAGAAAGGGGGAGTGAGGTAATAGAAATGAACTGGAACTTCAAAATAGAAAGTGTGAGATCAGGAGCTTCAACCAACAAGAAGAATGAAAGGGCAACAGCAGAGGAAGGAGATAAGCCTGAACGTGCTTGATCACAGGATTATTGCAGTTTACCAGTCACTGAAAGATGACAAACATAATCATAGGATGCAAAACATGATCACAGGATGAAAAACAGGATCACGGGATACAAAAAGGTGTTGGTAGAGCATAGGAAGAAAGCAGGCCTTTGTCCAAGGCATTGGTGACACTTCTCCTGAAATCTTTTGAATAACTGGGTCGCTCATAATCAGAAAAGACAAAGTCAAATCAGGATAGGTGCAGAGGAAGGCCACAAGGTTAAGCAGTTTATTTTATGAGTAAACCACCTTATGAGACTAAAAAAACCAAAAGGCTAAGTAAAGCCAGAGAGGAGATATAATTGCTCTCTTTAAATCTCTTTTATTGGTGTTATTGATGCTAAAGGGAAAAAAAGGGCACAGATATAGAAATGCCATAGCAATGAAGTGCATTTGCAGAACTAAATGGGTTTGAAAACCCACACTGGCTTTTCTGAGCAACACTTGAGAGCTGTGCAGGCACACCAGCCTTCCCAGAGCCAAGTCAGAGATCTCGGACTGCTCCAGACGGGTCCAGTTAGCCGGGTCTGGAGACAGAGCATATGGCAAAAAGAGCTGTCAGCTTACTGGTATCTGCTGTGCCTGAACTACCTACCTACTCCTTCCTATTCCTGCCCCTTAGTCAGCCTTACAAAGAGTCAGAAGCCATGGGGGTACTTTAATAGACTACAAATGCTGACCATTTACTGCTGAGTACCTCTCCCAGAGGGAAGCTTCAATAGCCTGAGGAAAGACTATTTATCCTCTCTTGCATCATGACCCTATGAGGTGGAGGTAAAGGGTGCCTAAAATATAAATACCCCAAGGCTTAGCCTTTCAGAGAACAGAGCTCAAATTCAGCCTCCTCTGCTGCTCTTGCAGAGTGTAGCTGCTCTGCCATCCCCTCTGAGAACAAGTGAGTCACTAAAGGTCACGTTTCTTGTCGGGGACAGCGAGTTCCTGCACAGGTTGTGCTCTAGGCATAACTGCAGCTCGGCACCCCCTGTCCTCGCCCGCTCTCACCTCCCTGCAGAGAGGCCAGGCATAACTGGGTTCCTATTTTTGCTCTTGCTACAGAACGCCTGAAAAGGAAGAAATTTTTCTTCAGAGTGAAGAGATTCAAAGATGAAGAAGTTCTACCGGAGCTGACTGAGCTTGGTGGCTCTTGTGGTATGCTCCCTTTACGAGTTCAGACAGCTAGTGTAGATGCTCCGAGTCTTTCCCCTGGTATAACTGCCTCTCCAATGCTCTGCGGAGATGTTCATCTTCTGCTTGGGTTCATAACCATGAAATGCTTCAAGTGGTGAGTGTGCTGTCCCAGATCTGGCTGCAGAGATGGAGGGGACAGCTTCGTAACCGATGGAGGCAGGAGGCTGGCACATCACTCTGAGAATGCAATCTGAAGCAGTGAAGAAAATGGAGTCTGATTAATGCATCTGCAGTGCAAAAAAAAAAAATGGACAGTGATTGTCCTTTGTTTCTCTATTTGTAACTTGGCAATGTGGATTTGATTACAGCAGTCTGAACTCAGCAGATTTCCTCTCTGCAAACAGTGGAAAACATTGAAGCTCTATTTACAAAGAATTTCTGGGAAGCCTGTTGCACATACGTATCAACAACTACTTGCTTGGATGGTTTTTATTTAATAGGGTTTTGAAAAGCATATGGAGAAAATTTCTGCTGTGGTGCATTTCACTTAGAAATGTGCCGTGCCTGGAGGAATAAGCTCTTAGGAGTTACAATTCTTTTGTATCTGGGTAAAGTGTGCTGATGTAGGGACAAGCATTTGGACTCTCATCTTATCATAACCTCTGGAGCCTGTGGCTCCAGATTGTACCTTGCTGGAGATTTCCAAGGATTGTACCTTGCTGGAGATTTCACCCCGTATGTAGGCAATGCTCTGTGTAAAATTTGCATTTGCTAAAAGTGTTTGCTTGAGGTCTTGAGTTTTATAACTTTTTTTTTTATGACGTTTGCTCGTTGGAACAATATCTACAATATGTTCATTTTCCTTTTACTCCAGACTCCAGCAATCACCCTAAAATGGCATTACATAACATAGCACATCTGGCCTGGAAAAGGACAGTTCAAATGTTCTATATTTGGGTTGTGATCATTATTTTAATGTAGGTCTAGTGAGGGGATTTGAAGATAGATAATGTCTCTAAAATTTGCAAAATTATACCGTGTCATTTTATGGTATGTGTTTTAACTGACTTTTCTTTATTTCCAGATCACAGGAGAAGCCCTGACTGACACACAGGAGCAGTAGGGAGCACAATCAAGGTGGGTCTAGAGTCTGCAGGGACCCAGTATATCCTGCACTCGTGGTTAAATGCATGGGAATTGCAGCCCTTGAACCCCACGGCATTTGGTGACAAATGAATTTCTGGTTATTCGCTCCCTTACAAATCATTTCTGAATTTCCTAGGGTGCAGTAGCAAGCCTGCATGTACAGAAAGCAGGTCACTGGTATTCAGTCATTTTTTATTTCAAAATAACCCAGTAGCTGGTTCAATTCACTTTAAATAGTACATCCTCAAATCATTGTTTTAAAAGCTTCCGTAAAAATTGTTAAGGGACTTTTCTGTTTCCCTATTGAAATTTATAGTGGTCTTTTCAGCAAGGAAGAAACTAATGAGGGTCCTAAATCTAAAAAGTCTTTACACAGACAGTTAACCAAAATAATGTCAAATATACATGTTAAGTCTTTGCAGGAGTCAGACTCAGCTAACCATAAAAGAGAAGTTATAAAATCTATGCTGTCCAAAGCAGGGAGAAAACAGAAAAAGTGAGACTGTTTAGTAACTTCTCTGAATTTAATCAAGTTGCAAGCACATGAAGTACTCAGTTCTCAGCCAGCACTGTGATTTTCAGGTGGGAGGCAAACCTTCTCATTCCAAACAGGTCTCACAAGTTATTTAAAAGTGCATATCCATTATCTATAGCTGAAGTATTTATCTTGTTTCACTTTCAACGAAACTCACATTTGCAATTTTTATAGCCTTAAAATGCATCGTTTGGCCTGGTTAAAGAGCTTACTTTCTCGATGCAGATGGAAAAATACAGTGCACTTACGACTCAGCAGTTAAATATGAAGGGCAAATGCATAGACATGCTATGTGTAAGGCACCAGATCTCACACTGGGAAACAAGAGGGGGAACTGAAAGAGAAAAGACTGGGAAGTAGGCAGAAGAGGAAAAGAGACGAGAATAAGCACTAACAACCTGAGTCAACATTAACAAGAAAAGACTCCCTGAAGGGAAGAGGTCCCTTTCTCATGACTTCTCTGTTTATTGATTCAAATGAGAGAAGATAGATACCACATTGTGGCCTTGTTTTCTAATTAGCAAACAGGCTAAAAACTATAATTAAAACATCTGATTTAAAGAAGGCATGAAAAGCAACCTTGCTGTTTTGACTGTGACCTGTTTAGTCTGCTTTGAGCTTTTTAGAAGCTCAATATCAGAGGTTATGAAACAAATGCAAAAAAAAAAAAAATAATAATGCCAGCACATTTTTTTTCCCCTTAAGCTAAATAATAGGACGTGCAGTAGGTAGATACCACATTAACAGTAGACAAAACCTGGATTTAGCTTCTAGAACCTGTAGGTACGGTACACATTGTGATTTTTAATTTCTGAAAAACAGCATTATATCTTTAGTCTGAAAACAGGTGAAGAAAAAAAACTTCCTAGGTGATTTTTTAGATGCAGCAATGTGCTAAACTTGCACATCAAAAGTCCTGGTTCACATTGTTTATTCTTCTGTTATCTTATATAGGAGGGATGCTTTCAGCACACAGTGCATTTGTTGCATAATCAATGTTATTAACTCTAACATAGTCTTCATCAAGTTTTTGAAGCTCTTCAATGTCCCTGGTCATGCTCACAGCTTGCAGCAATCACGACTGAGTTGCCTACATCCTCCCACCAGATTTTCTAGGTCCAACGAAGCCACAAGAACATATGTGTTTGCACTGATCCCACACTTAAGCTCACCGCAGGAAAAGCTGCTCAGGCTTGCTCTAAGCCTGCAGTTAAATGGAAGAAAACAAATAACCTCTAGGTCCTGAATCAGTATCCACCAGCATCTTGGGGAGTCTTGGCAATGATGGCATTAGCCCATCAGTTACACCACTTGCATTTGGTGTACAGTACACTCAGCTCTGAGGGTTGTTTCCAAACCAGAAGGAGTATCTCGCATTTAAAACTTGTTGGTTTGTGAACTTAATCTCAAAATACTCCCACAGGAAAACAGTGACGTGTCAAACCCCACTATCTTTAATTATTGACATACCGAGTAACCTGTGAAGGAAAACAAACACATTTGCTTTCTTATCATGAAAACAAAAGATTGGCACTGCTTCTGGAAACAATAGTAAGGCCATATTTTACCACTGCTAATGCAGGGTCTACACCTTTTACTTTCTTAAAAGATTTTACTGATGGCAGGAAGAACCTGATAGGGTGAGGATACATAGGCAATGAAGAGCAGAAGGGATTTTTACATCTGCAGAGCACTGAGTAAGCTTCAGAATCAGAGCCTCTGACTGTGGCACATCAGTAATATCCCTGTTTGGTAGCAACAGGCTGGATATTAAAACCAGACTTAGTGGAGAATGGAGCTAAGGTGGAGTTCTATATACAGATGATGTTGATTCATCTCCACTAACCAAGATCTCAAAGTTATGTCACCTTTACACATTATCAATATTTTTATTAATATGGTTAAAAATGTCAGTACCCAAAGAGCATTTGGCAATGCCTTCTAGAAGAACACTTAGGAAGAAGTCAGAGAGTCAGAGAGTCGCAGTTTTGGCTTTACAGTGGTGCTAAAGACAAAGTCTAGATTTCAAAGTTTTGCCTATATCAAGGAATTTTACTGGTAAAACAAGGAATAAAAATAACATTAGAAATTCCACCAGCAAAGCCCCACTGAAGTAAAAATTGCTAAGAGGTTAAATATGTACATATTTCTGCTGCCTTTCAGCATTTTTACTTGTGGATCAATCAAGTGTTCCTTGGTGAGCTAATTCTATCCCTGCTTTGGAGCATGCCTGGAGTAGATTGATTTTTTTAATTTTTTTTTTTTTTTTTTTTTTTTTTTTTTTTATTTTTTTTTTTTTTTTTTTACATCCATTTTCTAAATTTGAACAAATTTCTGCTGCCTATGTATCAGCTGAGAAAAGCAGAAAGGCATCCCAACAAGAGGGCGACTTCTTTTCCAAATTTTGAGCAAGGAGTCTACAGCTTCTGAAAATAATGATGCTTTGCTTAATTGCTTTATAGATACTGATGAACATTTTGCTGAACTTCTCACTCTTTCTCTACTGCATCCCTCTCAGAAAAAGTCAGATTGCAGGAGATATCCAGAAAAGGAAATTCCTGACTAATCAGTTAAAATTTAAACCAACGGACAGCTGTTTTAACTGCTAAAACCTGCTTCTTATAATGGAAATATCAGACATCCTTAATTATAGGTCACCACCAGTTCTGCCTACAATAAAGTAATTTTATGTTCTTCCAAAGAAATGAATGGAGTTTAGGAGGGGGGGAAAAGTCCACCTATGAAATCCAAAATCCAGACTGTTCCTTCACTACCACTCTGCTCGGGGCCAGTTGAGCAGCTACAGAATTCCCACCCCACTTGTTTGCTGTGGTTACACAGTCCTGTGTTATTTCCACTATCTCACACACAGAGCCAGAAGAAGTTGGAAGATGAAGATTTTTGCTTTCAAATATTTTCTTTTTAAAAGCAGAAAGCTAAGTGTAATTCTATTAATGCATTATTATTTTGGAGGGACTGCTGAAGTCAGGAAATTCCAAGTCAATGTTATATTCTATTCATTGTGCAGATGTACCATTTTCTCTGGATGGACAAAAACGAAGTGTAAAAAATGGCTGAAAGCAAGGCAGTGTGTGCCAGAAAATGAAGATCATACTCCACTGGACTTTCACTTTGATAAATTCAAGGCACTGCTTATTTTCAGTGAATTTGTTGGGAGGTGTCCCTGATGTCCCACTACAGGTAGCTTTGGTTTTTGGGGGTTTTTTTGGTAACATTGTGTATCCAAATTTTGTACGTGAAATTCTGGGGGTGATTACTAATTCAAATATTTGGAAATTGTCTTATTCTGTATCTGTGCTTCACTATTTTGGAGAACTTCATTCTAAACCACTTTGGAATACAAAGTAAAGATACTTAAAATGAGAGAGAAAACAAAACAAAACACAGAAACCCATCCAAACCAAAACCACCAAACAAAAATCCCCCAAATAACCCTCCAAAACTGAAAAAAAGCCAAACCCAAACAAAATCCTACCCAAGACTTCTCAAGCTACTGCCACTGACTTAAAGCCCAACTTTTCCTTCCCAGACACAGGTCATCATCCTGCCTCAGGGCTCTTCCTAGTTAAGGATCCTTAATTACCGGATGATGCTTTAGGTCTTTCAACCCAATTTGCTGTGCTGAAGAGGAGCTAATGGGTGCTTTCCCCAGGCTGCACGGCGGGGGGGGGCTGGCAGAGGGGTGCCCCGGGGGAGCTCTGGAGCAGAGCCGGGCAGAGGCTGACCTAAACCCCTCCCTGCCCTGATCTGCTCTTGAAGCTGTTGGCCGCCAAATGCAAACCAGAAGAGTTTTCAGAAACCTCTGGTTTATGGCTCCTTTAACCAAGGAGGAATTAAACACCAGAAGGCAGTTTCTTTGCTTGCCATATCAAGCCTGGTTTTAGCCAGAATTTTACCAAGAAAGTGCTTTTGCTGAACTTTCTCCCCAAAGCACATTTTTACTTCTCTTGTTGCTTCTTTCTGCCTTTTCAGGCTGTTTGCTAATGACACCCACTTCCACCCATCCTTCCTTCCCTCTGCACAGCTGACACCAGGCAATATTGTCTACCGTTAAGTTTTGGATGATGGAGGAGGGCAACGAAACTGGTGAAGGGACTGCAGAATAAATCTTATAAAGAGCAATTGAAGGAGCTGGGACTGTTTAGTTTGAGGAAGAGGAAGCTAAGGGGAGACCTCATCACTCTCTACAACTACCTGAAAGGACACTGTAGAGAAGTTGGTGCTGGTCTCTTCTCACAGATAATTAGCTATAGAACAAGAGGGGAATGGATTCAGGCTGAAACAGGGCAGGTTTAGACCGGACATTAGGGAAAAAATTTTCACAGAGAAGAGTAGCCAGGCTACTGGAACAGGCTGCCCAGGGAGGTGGCTGAGTCACCATCCCTGGACGTGTTTAAGGGTCGTTTAGATGTGGTGTTTGGGGATAAGGTTTAAGGGTGAAATATATAGAGTAGGATTAATGGTTGGACTCCATGATCCCAAGGGTCTTTTCCAATCTGAATAATGCTATGATTCTATGGATTTATTTCAGCTACATCACTCCAAGAAAGGACCATTACTGCTTTTTTATTTTTTAGTTACCTCTTAGATGAATGAAGAGCAACTACAGGCTGATTACTCTTAACAAGAAGTACTCTCATGATATAAATTCTTACAAAATACTAAATACACTAAAAAAAAAAATCAGATGCCATGTACAACAATTTAAGCAAGGAGAAATGGACACTAACCACCAGTAGCTGTGTGTATAAAAGATAAAGCACTGATGCTTGTGAATCTTACAGTAATGCCAACAACAGACAGCCCTATAGGACTTGCTACTGATTAATCTGTCACCCCCAAAATCCTTTTCCAACAGGAGTCCAGCAGATGAAAACAATAGGGGTGAAGCTGGGTATGGCCTGCTATTGCAGTTCTTAGGTGCTGTTGGTCATGGGTTTCTCCTCGTGTATTTCCTGGATGCTCAAAAGAGGCTACGAAAGCACTTCAGCCCTCCTGTTTCCTTCCGTAACTTCCCCAGTTCCTCGGCTGTAATTAGGACTCCCAAGAGAGAATTTGCATTCACTTAATGCTGACTTGACTCAGCAGAATGTGGTGAGGCACTGGCCAAATATCTCCTTGTGTTCATCTCAAAAAGTGCTCCTTTCTGAGCAACAGCCTCCTCTGTCTCTTCTCCAAGTGCCTTCTGTAGATTCCCACTCAGGGAACAGTTGGATAAACAGCACTGTCAGGTGAGGAGGGAACATGGTCCGAGTGACAGGTGCTGCCAGCAAGCAGAGCGGCTGACAACTGGTCAGATGGTACTGTTTAGGAAACACGTGCTTACAGCTTGACAGAGAAGCACAGAAAATTGCATAATGGAAAATGATAATGAGGAGATTACCTTTAGTCTTGTGGAATGTGATCTAATCCCTAATGGAAGAGGCACAGAGACAAACCTGACACTCTCTCCAATGTATATCTAAACCCTAAGATGTCTTGACATATATCGTAATCAGCATATCTTAATCTTTGTGTGCTTTATTATTATATTTAACTATGTCATCATCATCATCATTATTATTATTATTAAATGACTGCTCATTATCTTTCCACATAACACTAAGCCAGTAATTTCTTAAACTCTTTGACTCTATCCAGGAAGGTTACAGACACTCAGCATCTAACGGAGGAGTTCAGCTTTCATCTGATACTGCTTTGCATCTTGCTTCAATATGTTCCGATTAAATATGGCAAGCTGAACTATTCTTTCTAATACTGGTATAATGTTTTTCTTATAAAAGGATCCCAGATGGTCAGATAACAGAAGAGGTCTCTTACACTGAAACGAATAGTAACTTAAAAATTGGAGATTACTAGTCCCTAAAATCAAATGGCATCTTCTAATGGGAAAGAAAAATGACTGCTATGTTATCATCCTGACATTTATATTCTCAAGCTCCAGGTGAATGTCCTGATATGAATTAATCCCTATGTTTTCTTCCTCTTTTTTTTTTTTTTTTAATCACAGCTGTAACCAGACTGTAGAAAATGTTCTACATAGTCTGGTGATGCACTGCAGTCCAAGGAGCACTGGATCTTCTTGAGAAAGCACGACCCTTCTCATGACTTCAGGAAGTGATGGTTCTCTGTAACGAAACAGCATGCTTACCTTTCATAAACCATCTAGGAAAATACTGGGAAAGCCAGATGGCATCTCCTAAAATTAGGTATCACTTAACATAGTACCTAATTGTTAAGGCCACAGAGCCTACATCTGTTGGAACTGGGCGTAGCATGAAATGTCAAATGCAGATTTAGATCCAAGTAGGACTGCAAAAGGGAAATGAAGTGGTTTTGACATTCTTTTAATTGAGGAAGAAAGAGCTTCCTGATGAGTTTGCTGAGATTCTGATGAGGATGATCAAAAGATCTGGAGAAATCAGAATCTTTTCCCAGCAGGAAAGTGAATTTAAAAGTCCTTGGAGCTTTTCTGTTACCTACTCTCCCACAGAGATGCAGAGATGTATATCACTAGCTGGCAGTTATCATTATAATAAATGCTGTTGGAACAAGAAAGTCCAAATGAATCCTCAAACATTCTTCTTAGTTGAGGAATTCCCCATGTTGTGATTTTGGCTAGTTTCTCAAAGCATTTGTGAAGCCAGCTCTGATGAATGAAACGTGTCTGACATGATGTATGACCTTCCATATATTTCCTGTCATATAAGCCAACATCAAACATAAGCATCTGCCTAGAACTGTCTTCCATGAAAATTCCAAGACTGTCTTCAGAGTGGGGTTTGCATAACCTGCATGATTAGGATTTTGAAAGTATTTTGAATGATGAGGAAAGGTATTTCAGTACATTGCCAAGTGACACATCTTCAGATTGGGTAATTGGGAAGAGATCGGGTAATGTTGCTAACATAATATGGGCTAACAATTAACGCTGACTGAAAAGGGAAGCATTAGTATTTCCACTCTGTAATGTTGCCATCCACACTGGATATAGCTGGAGCAGCTGAAAACAACACTGACCACACAACTGGAAACGGTAACCCCTTCGGCCACTTCAGATAAATGGGAGAAAGACTCAGCCTGCAGCTGCTGGTCCAGCCTAGTATTTTTAATTTGAACTGCTCTTGTTTTCAGTTTGCTAATACATGGGGATTTGAAGAGCAGCCTTGGCTGTGGTGGTAGTAATCTCCTGGGGAGGGATGGGGCAGGCAGATGTGGGTATAACCAAGGGATCAGGAATCTAGGCCAAACCCATGACTTTGTGACCTTCTTAATCTTTAAAAATAGCTTTGTGCATGTTTATGTGTATACAAACAGATGCAGTGTAGTACCAGATACACACCATAAATGTTACCTGAAATTGTTTTGCATACTTTTTAATATTCTGAAGGGTAAGAAAAGCTAGTGAAGGAAGGCACCCTGAATTGTCCCGCAGTAGGACCTGAGAGACAGCATTGAGTAACAAGCAAGAAAAAGAACACACGGATGAACTTACATAAAATATTTACATTTCAGTTTAGCCATGGGTTTTGCGCTGGTACATCTGATGAGCCCTGGCTGGATACTCTGTCTACTATTTTCTTCTATTCATGAAGAATGGGCTCTTTGCTGAGTTTGGCATTTCAATCTAGGTAGTCACAGCAATGGACAAGTCTGTCTGTTTGCTTTTTTTTCCCTTCAGTTTTAACCAAGTCAACAGAAAGGGTTATCCATCACTATACCACAGGCTGGGAAAACAGAACCAAAACCATTTGCTTAGGATTCATATCAGTACGCATCAGTTGGAGGAGAAGGGAAACCCAATCAATGTGTATGTCCTTATAATGCCATTTCAGAGGCTGTAAAACTAATGTAGTGCGTTACTGCTCAAAAGAAAACACGACTGTGATTTAGTTTGACTCAGATAAAGACTATACCTCTCCTCTGAAGACAGGCTGAGAGAGTTGGGTGTGTTCAGCCTGGAGAAGAGGAGGCTCCAGGGGGACTTCCCAGTACCTGAAAGGGGCCTCTAAGAAAGCAGAGCAGGGTCTATTCACAAGGGTTTGTAGTGACAGGACAAGGGGTAATGGCTTTCAGCTAGAAAAGGGCAGATTTAGGTTAGACATTAGGAAAAAGTTCTTTGAGGGTGATAGATCACTGGAACAGGTTGTCCAGAGAGCTGGTGGAGGCCCCATCCCTGGAGACATTCAAGGCCAGGCTCGATGAGGCTCTGCGCAGCCTGACCTAGCTGGAGATGTCCCTGCTCTCAGCAGGGGGGTTGGACTGGATGACCTTTAGAGATCCCTTCCAACCCAATACATTCTATGATTTTACACCGTAGGTAAAATATCTTGAAATAGACTGAAATATAGCTGTATACAAGCTACCTCTCATAGGGGAAATTAACAGTAGTTGCAAACAATTTTTCAGCTCTTCTGGAATAAACATTTAAGCAAGCAACAATGTTAAGATAAAAACATCACAGAACTAATAAATGCTTACTTAGGAGCAGAGCAGTTTTTATGAAGCAATCAACTAAAGATAAACCAGTCTAAGGTGAAGCATGCAAGTAAGTATAGTCCCGGATCATGGTGAAGAACATGATTGTAGTGAGGAGCTTTTCCATTTTGCAAATTAATCTTACAGCTAAATTCAGCAATGAATGCCATAAAGTTCTTAGAATTTTTTAGAATTTATTTAGAATAAATGGAATGACACCAAAATAATATTATTAATAACAATTAAGGAAATTTCTTCTGTCCTCTTCTTCAAGATGCTGAAATGAGCACATATGGCTGCATGAACAAGCTTTGAGCTTTTGAGTTATACAACTTTGCAGAATAAGGTTTTCACAGTTATCCTCTCGAAGCTAAGACTGCCCAAGTGCCTTTGGTGTTGTGTGATATATGGTATGGCCTTAGTGGGGAACAGTGTCTAAAGATACTCAGCAAAAAAAGACACAAGTTGCAGGTGAGGCAACAAATTTTAGGACTTTTCACCCTACAAAACTGGGAATAAAAGCTAGAGCAGAGACATGAAGTCATCCCCATAAACCCCAACAACATCAAGACAGGAAAACATATCTCACTGAATGGACTGAGGTCAAGAGTAAGAGATGGGCTGGGATTCATTTCAGTGAACTTTAGATGCCTGTGAGGTATACCAGACACTACTGACAGGATCCCCACTAACTACAAAGGCAATCTGGACGGACTAGCCCAGAAATAAAACTCTACACAAGACAGCTAAGTCCCACACGGGGTCACCTACTGCAGCTACTAAACATGAATTAGGCATCACTTGCAAGAAATCACTTGCTTTAATGAACGCCTACCAACAGCTACTGAATATAGGTAATTAATCCTTTAAATAGAAATAAAATGACCTAAAACACATTAAATGTTATTACTCCAAATAGTGTTTGTATTTGCAAAACGGTGGCCAGACAAGATTCTGCAGGCTTCTAGATCCAAACAGTCCTCCAGTACTGCTTTCAGCTTCTAGCTAATCCTAGTTCCCCCAGATTTTTCAGCTATATTCTCTATCATGTAAAGATCTGCTTCAGGTCACTCTGCTTAACCACCTTCACATCTTTAAGTTTGGCTTTTCTCTGCCTGGCTGTTCTGAAGAAACTGTTTTGGGCCATTCAGAACATGCCCTGCGTGCATGAAATGTTGGGTATAATCCATCTTTAATAAGAAATCCCAGTAGTCATGGAGTTCCTCCAGGATATTAAAAAACAATGTTAGATTCTATTTTCTCCTCAAAGAAATCAGAGTCATCATCACTCACCAATGATGCCACCTTCTTGAAGTCAATAATTCAGGTGGTCTTCATCTCTAGAAATGAATGGGGTTTTGTTTCTATAAAATACTTAAAATAATACATGAACTAGAGAAAGATGTAACTTAACAGCCGGAACATTTATCTGAGTGGTGAGAAAAGTAGCGAGTGTTTAAAAATACTTCTCTTAAGATGACACAGAAGCTCACCCTCTTCCAGGGCTTACACAGGTGAGTCAGCATCAATAAGAGAAAATGAGTGTTCTTCAGAGTATCTGACATCCAGTGACTTAAAAGTATTTCCCACCACAGGCATCTCTGCTCAAACCTCCCCAGTAAGAAGAGGGAACCTAATAAATATTCAAATAATTTGGTTCATGGAAACCCCTGAACCACCTGCTCTGCTTTTAACAATGGCTCTCAACCAAGCTTTTAATACTTAGGTAAAAAAAGGCATTGTCTATTTCATCCTACAGAAAATATTTCTAGCTTCTTCCCCCCCCGCAAAAGGAAAAAGAAAAATTTGCTGTTTGGATGGATCCAAACTAGGTTTTACTTCTTTGATCTTGCAACCAAAAATTCCTGATATGCATAGCCATATATGAGAATGACAAACCCTTTCCAATTCCTTACCAACTCAAGATCATTCTTGCACTGAACTGCTGTTCCCTGCTCAGGTAAACTAAACTCAGATATAATTACACTAGATCTTACACAGCTCTTGTAGTGCCAACAAATTTGGTCTGGGCATCTGAATTTCAAACATACTATTGTCCATTTTAATACCATGTTTGTATCTACAGATACAAACAGACCCTTAACTTGCCAAACAGGAGAATCAGACCCACTATGCTGAGTACAACAAACCTTCAGTTCACATCTCAGAAAATAACCATTACAGTATCTGTTTCTCCTTATGGCACTGACTGATGATTTGTTGAGATCTCTTATGCAAAATTAATTGTATTTAATTGCTTGTTTTGGTAGACTCTCATATTCTTTTTATCTGGTTTTATGTTAATTCTCTCTATTCAGAATACAAGCTGGAAGCTCCAAAACTACAGCAGCTTTCCTTTATGTATTAACAAACGTGTCCTGCAGCACTATTATCCACTTTGCAGTGAGAGAAAAAACCCCAAAACACAAAAAACCAAATGGGAGATAACAAATGAATAACATCTAACATTAGAATGTGTTCCAGCAATTAAAAAAATCAAATGTAAATGAGACTATGCAATGAAATAATTAAGAAATCAATTTTACGTTGAGATTTAAAGAGCTGAGTGAGGCAGCTGTACAGAGATCATAACAAAGAGAATAACTCCAAATGAGAGCCAAATGAGCAATTGCACAAAACTGAGACAGCAAACAGCAAGAGGGCTGGGGAGCAGAACTAAATCAGAAACAGAGCGCAAGCTACAGAAGGAAACAAACATGAAGCATATGGGAAAATATTCACAAAACGTTAGTGTTTAATTAGATAATATAATGGATAAGGACACTTATGCAGAATCATCATAAACAAAGATGAATGGAAAATGTGCTACTAATAAAACCGGGTAACCTAACTGTGCTGCAACCGTAATTTGATCAGTCGCGAGTTCAGATGTAATTTAAAACAAAACATAATATTTTGATACAGTATTTTGCTACTGCATCCAGTAGTAGAAAAGAAAGTGTCAAAGTAGACATTTTCAACTGAAGTTCCAAGTACTTTGAAAACAAAGTAACAAAAAATCACACAACTGTTCACAATCCAACATTCATACCCAAATTTGCATTCCAGTTCTATTTTGAACACGCAAGATTTGCCTTTTGGATGAAGAATGTGAAATGACCTTTTCAAATTTCTTCCCTTTCTAAAATCATTTTTTGCTTGTGTGAAGGTTCTGAAACAGAGATCACATCTAAAGTTAAAATTAGCATAAAAATTGAATTGTAGGTCCTGGTTATCTTTTCATGCTTTTATTTTATATCGCGTACCAACCTGACATGGGTATCAGCACAGGTTAATTGCTTTCAGGAAAAAAACAATATGCAACAAGTAGGGCAAAAGGACAGCAAGAGGAACGAAATGGTTGTGAAGGCCTTTGTGATCTTCACAGACACTTTCTCTTAACAAGGAGGATTTCTGAAAAGCCAAACACATACATGCAAGTCATTACAGCTATATATAGCTATGTACGCATAAACTTTATGGCAGTTTACATCCTTATACTTAAATCTTTCAAGCAGCTACGGCCTTCTCAAGTTGTGCAAGATGCAATGGTTTATCAGGAATCATAGCTTCAAGCTTTAAATGATCAGATAGATTCATGATAAAGAGAAAAAAAGTATATATATATAAGCTGAGGAAAGTGAAAAAAGGGTAATTTCTCTTGATAAATATTTACAAACTCCACTCTCAGAGAATGTGCAAATTTCAAGTGGCTTTACCATTTTTTGAGACTGTAAAATAGCCCAGGGCACAGCTTCAAAATGTTTTGGATTCACTTGGAAGCAAAAATAGAAATTGATAGACCATCTGGAAGGGCACTAAAACTCTGTGTTGGTATGTCTAAAATCCAGATTTTATTAAAGGTTAGTTTCTCACCTTAGCTGCAGTCAAGCTGCATATTTGGGTCACTGTTCTAGTAAATCTTTCAACTACAATTTCTATAGGGGAGCAAAAGTATATTTCTAACAAAAAAAAAAAAAAAAGAAAAAAACACATCAACTGAAAAGCAAATTTTAGGAACTGACGTTCCAAGAAAATATATGAAAGTGAAAATAAAGTTTTACTAATGGAAATAAGAAAAGCAAAAAGAATCTCCACAAACCAGAAATGACACAAGAAAAAATTCACCGAGTCATTTTCCGTTGTAATTCTAAATTCATTCAACTAGATGAACACCATTGAATCTAAAATACTCAAGATAGGATGTGAAACTTCATTTCAAAAACATGAGTAAGGAGTAGGCATACAAAGAGCAGACTGATTGCTTTTATTTAATAATACATATTCAAAAGATCATAAACCATAACACGACTCACATGATTATGTTTTAAATGGCAAAAGCTGTCTGTAATAATCACAGGCTGGTTTTTGAGCATCCAGTGTGACTATTGAAGTATTTTAATTCCTATCTCCAGACAATGGAAATAAATTTCAAATAAAAAGGTCAAGTACAGCAGCTACGCAATCTGACGTTTCAACCACATGATGCCTATGTAGGTTACCCGAATTCCTCCACAAATTCTCTCACTGGAGACAAACAAATTGTTATGGATGACCACTGTCTTAGAAATTCTCCTTTAAAGAAATGCATTCTCAAGCTTGCCACATTTAAAAGGATGCAGAAAATATACTGGTTTGCTGAGATTTTGCAAATCAGTACATTATTTCCTGACTGAAAAGTCGGACTGAATGCTGGGCACCAGAAAGAAAAACAGGTTTTTTCATTCTTGCAGCACAAACCACTTAAAATTACATATGCAATGTGCTCATATAATCGCAGAACACTACAAAAATAGCAGGGATTTTGTGGGTTTGCATCCAGGATTAGAAGAATATATTAGGTGGAAACACTTTGACTGTGGCTGAATCCTCAATTGTGACGCTTCTCAGCATGGTAAATAATGGGAACTTTGTATACAAAGATGTGAAGTGCCTGGTTATTTGGATTAAATACATCAAAGTTTAAAAAACAAACAAACAAACCAACCCCAAACGCCAACAACACAAACCCCACCCACATATCTATTTACAAGTTGTGAATGAGACGCTTTCCCCAATGAATAGTGATTGGGGTAATCAGTAAGTTGATGCAAAATACTATCCTCTGCTTTTAGTTTCTAGACCTCCTTGGTATCAAAGATAACATACAGAAAGATCACTTAGGTATTCTCATTTATCAAAACTACAGCAGCGTAGAGCTAGCAATGCCCTTGCCAGTTTCAGTTCTGCTCTTCAGAAACTAGTGGGCAGCAAGAGTTGTCACCAGCTTCTCCCAGCTGCTTGGAAATCTCAAGAGACTAATGCTCAGACACTATGGCTGTTTGAAAAAGAGCAATAACAAACACCAGGAGACTGTTTCTCTCCTCATTCTGTTAGGAAATGTAAAATGCTCAAACTGAAGAGACAAGAATTACTATTCAGAGGTGAAAAGTGACAGAACTCAATGAAAACAAGCTTAAAGGGCCTGGAATCTTGGGTGGACATGCAGAGGAATATTGTTATGAATCTACAGATATATTTACAGGCATGTTGTTATTGTTTTTATTTTTGCGAATACCTTCTAAGACACGACCAATGTTAAGGAACTAAAAACTTAGCATGAAAGCCTGTACGTGATATTTTGGTGACATTCATCTAGAGAATGATAAAAACATCCAAGAGTTCCAAAACACCTTAAGCCCTTGTTTGCAGTTTCACAGCCACAGGTACAAAAGCTTGATGAGCAAGGATGTCGAACTATTAAAGCAGGATAAAAATGAGATTCTGTATTAAACTTTCCAAGTCACTCAAAATTTTGCTGACAAGTTTCCTTTTTATCTTGTAGTCGGTTTCATGTGTCTGTTCTTAGCTATCCTTGTATTTGTTCAGCAGCCCCAGCTAATGCTGAATCTAATGCTTTTAAATGAGTTCTGTTAGTGCACCGAAGACTTTGTACTGTTTGATTGGTCACCCTTCTTTAAGGGCTCTCAGCTAGATCCTCATTAAATTGGTGAGCTCAGCAGCCAATTCACACGTGGCAAAGACATGTAAAAAACTACATCTAAACGTACCAATTTTTCAGATATTAGACAAATGAGCTGTACCTGTAAAGAAGGATGACACCCATTTTCCTGGGAGTGCCCATATCCACAACTCACGAACATTTCTGAAAGTACAATTCACTTTGAAATAAATCCTCTAGATCTTTAAATAACTCTGCATCCATTTTAGTGCTATACCATGTTTCTAAACATTTCTGATCATACCGACTTCTGGGGAAGCTTTAGATGCAAGGTACTTCCAGAAACAGCCAGTGTTCAACAGTTAATTTTCTAGAGACATCCCGTGCTGCTTCTATCAGATGAGGTGATGGAAACACCGTAGAATAGCTAAAGGCCTCAAATTCAGTAGTGTATCAATTAGTTTTTAAAAGTATCCCATTAATAGAAATGCTTTCACTGTAAAGTAATTTGTTTGGATAAAAGAATTCCCTAGAAGCACGGGACTATAAATGCTACAGAATCATCCCAGGATAGGATACACACAAAAACCAACAGGAAATAAGAAAGCCTAGGAAAAAAAAAAAAAAGAATTTATTGAATTATTTTATTGCCTGAAGTGAAAAGCAAGGGTAAATAAATAGCATGAGAGTTTGATGTTTTAACTTTTAGTATATTAAGTGTTTATTAAGCCCAAACGACGTTGTTTATTAATCATCCATGAAAGAATGGATCCCTTCTCTTTTTAGGGCACATAATTTTATACCTCTTCTCTTCATAAAAGCAGCAAGTATGCGTAAGGAAAGCCCAAGAACGACAGATTTCACATACGGTGAGAACAGCATCACTCTCATCTAGCTGTTTGCTTCCGATTAGACCTGTAACGCAAAGATTATCGTCACGATGTGAATCAGCCCGTGCTGCCACGGCTGCCCTGCCTTCCCCGCCCGACTCCTTCCCCGGCCGGGTTACGGCGACGGAACCCGCGGGGGAGGTCAGGCTGCGGAGGCGGGGGAAGAGCGGACCCTGCGGCGGTGACAGACCCGTCGCTGCCTCAGCGCCGGAGGCAGGTGCCCGGCGCGGGGGAATAGGGCCGGCCCCGGCTCGGCCCTACCTGGGGGCGGCTGCCGGCGGCTTGCGCCGAGCAGGCCGCAGAGCGGCGGGCCGGGAGGTACCTGGCAGCGGGGCGGCCCGCCCGGGTCGAGAGGCAGGCGGCGGGCCGGTCCCTCAACGCCACGATGCGGGGCGAGCGAAACTCCACCGCGGGACGTGTCGACGGCGGGGATCTCGCTCCGCCACCCCGGGGGCCACCGCCCACCGCCCCCCCAGGACTCCCGCCCCTTCGTCCCGCCCCGCCCCACGGGGGATCCCTCCTGCTACCTCCGGCGGAGTGCCGGGGGTGGGGGGCGCAACCCCCGGCGAGTCGAGGGTTCCCGGGCGATGCCGCAGCCGCCCCGCGAGTCCCCCCGGCCGCGGCCGCCGCTCCCGGTACCTGCGGCCGCAACTTTTCCCCCGCCGCCGTTCAAATATCCTGCCGTAAAGCGCCGGTCTCCCCTGGCAACAAGGTTCCGGCCGAGCACTAGGTGTAGGAAGGTGATGTAAAAGTAAAACCACCCAGTGTCGTAAACCAGGTCGGGGGGGAGGGGAGGG